>JAYMFT010090638.1:0-14034 GCA_038088735.1 Panulirus argus | reverse complement strand
GTGTGCATGTATGTATATATGTGTGTATGCGGGGGGATGGGTTTCTCTTCGTCTGTTTCCTAGCGCTACCTCGCTGATGCGGGAAACAGCGATCAAGTATAATAAATAAAAATAAATATATTTGTTGAGTATACATGGTAAGTTGTATGGTAGAATATTAATTGAGAGAGTGAAGGCATGTACAGAGCATTGGATTGGGGAGGAGCAGTGTGGTTTCAGAAGTGGTTGGGGATCTGTGGATCAGTTGTATGCTTTAAATAATGTGCGTAAAAAATATTTAGAGAAACAGATGGATTTGTATGTGGCAGTAATGGATTTGGAAAAGGCATATAATAGGGTTGATGGAGATGCTTTGTGGAAGGTCTTAAGAATATACAGTGTGGGAAGAAAGCTTGTAGAAGCATTGAGAAGTTTTCATCAATGATTGTGTACCAGTAGAAAGGGAGGAGAGTGAATGGTTCCAAGTGAAGGTTGGTCTGCAGCATGGGTGTGTAATTTCACTTGGTTGTTTAATTTGATTATGGATGGGATGTTGAAGGAAGTAAATGCAAGAGTCTTGGAGAGAAGGGTGAGTATATAGTTTGTGGTGGGTGATAAGAGGACCTGGAAAATGAGTCAGTTGTTTGCTGATGATACAGCACTGGTGGCAGATTTGAGTGAGAAACTGCAGAAGTTGCTGACTGAGTTTGGAAGACTGGGTGAATGAAGAAAGTTGAGAGAATGTGAATAAAAGCAAGTTTATTAGGTTCAGCAGGGTTGCGGGACAATTAGTTGGGATGTAAGAGTGGATGGAGAAAAATTGGAGGAAGTGAAGTGTTTTAGATATCTGGGAGTGGACATAGTAGGAAACAGAACCATGGAAGCGGAAGTGAGTCATAGGGTGGGGCAGGAGGAGAAGGTTGTGGGAGTGCTAGAGAATATGTGGAAAGATAGATCATTATCTGGGAGGGTAAAAATGGATATGTTTAAAGAAATAGTATTCCCATCAATATTATATGGATGTGAGGCATGGGCTGTAGATAGGGTTGTGCAGAGAAGGATGGATGCATTGGAAATCAAATGCTTGAGGACATTATGTGATGTTAGGTGGTTTGATCGAGTAAGTAATAAAAGGGTAAGAGAGCTTTGTGTTAGAAGAGTAGAAGAGGGGGTGTTAAAATGGTTTGGATAAGCGGAGAGAATGAGTCAGGAAAGATTGACAAATAGGATATGCGTGTCAGAAGGGGAGGCAAAAAGGAGACTGGGGAGACCAAATTAGGGATGGAAGGATGGAGTGAAAAAGATTTTGAGTGATCGGAGCCTGAACATGCAGGAGGTTGAAAGGCATCCATTGAATTGAGTGAATTGGAACAATGTGATACACTGGAGTCAACGTGCTGTGAATGGACTGAACCAGGGCATATGAAACGTGTGGGGTAAACCGTGGAAAAGACTGTGGGGCCTGGATGTGGATAGAGAGCTGTGGTTTCAGTTTATTACACATGACACCTAGAGAATGGATGTGAGTGGATGCGGCCTTTTTTCAACCGTTTCATGGCACTACCTCGCTGTTCGCTGTGCAGGGGGTGGCGATGCTGTTTACTGTGGGCCAGGGTGGCACTAAAATGGATAAAGGTTAGTAAGTATGAGTAAGTACATGTGCATGTATGTACGTGTATGTGTTTGTATATGTAAGTTGTTAATATTATTATTGTTATTATACTTGATCGCCATTTCCCGCTTTAGTGAGGAAGTGCCAGGAAACAGATGGAGAAAGACCCATCCACTCATATATACACATATATACATACTTGTACATATACATACATATGCATATCAGCTTATACATATATACATACACATCCATAAACATACACATACAAATATACACATGTATATATTCATACTTGCTCACCTTCGTCCATTCCCAGGGCTACCCCCTGCTTCAGCAAGGTAGCGCCAGAAAACAGACAGAAAAAGGCCACATCCAATTACACTCATTCTCTAGCTGTCATGTGTAATGCACCGAAACCACAGTTCCATATCCACTTCCAGGTTCCACATACCTTTCCATGGTTTACCCTGGACATTTCACATGGCCTGGTTCAGTCCATTGACAGCACGTCGACCCCAGTATACCACATCGTTCCAATTCACTCTATTCTGTGCATGCCTTTCACCCTCCTGCATGTTCAGGCCCCGATTGCTCAAAATCTTTTTCACTCCATCTTTCCACCTCCAAATTGGTCTCCCACTTCTCCTTGTTCTCTCCTCCCCTGACACATATATCTTCTTTGTTAACCTTTCCTCACTCATTCTTTTCATATGTCCAAACCATTTCAACACACCCTCTTCTGCTCTCTCAACCTCACTCATTTTATTACCACACATCTCTCTTGCCCTTTCATTACTTACCACATTTTCCTTAAACATTTCATTTCCAACACATCCAACATCCTCCGCACAACCACATCTATCACCCATGCCTTGTAGCCATATAATATTGTTGGAACTACTATTCCTTCAAACATATCCATTTTTGCTCTACGAGATAACATTCTCTCTTTTCACACATTCTTCATTGCTTCCAGAACCTTTGCCCCCTCCTCATTCTATGACTCACTTCCACTTTCGTGGTTCCTTTCACTACTAAGTCCACTCCCAGATATCTAAAGTGCTTCACTTCTTTCAATTTTTCTCCATTCAAACTTACACCTTAACTAACTTGTTCCTCAACCTCGCTGAACCTAATTAACTTGCCTGTATTAACATATACTCTTGTCTCTCTCCTTTCACACACTTTTCCAAACTCGGTTGCCAACTTCTGCAGTTTCTAACTTAAATCAGCCATCAGTGCTCTATCATTGGTGAACAACAAATGACTCACTTCCCAGGCCCTTTCATCGCCAACAGACTGCATGCTCACCCCTTTCTCCAAAACTCTTGCATTTACCTCCCTCGCCACCCCATTCATAAACAAATTAAACAACCACAGTGACATCACACACCTTTGCACAGACTGACCTTCACTGGAAACCAGTTACTCCCCTTTCTTCCTGCTTGTGCACCTGCTGTACACCCTTGATAAAAACTTCTCACTGCTTCAAGCAGCTTGCCTCCCACACCATATATTCTTAAGACCTTCCACAAAACATCTCTATCACCCCTATCATATTCCTTCTCCAGATCCATAAATGCCGCATACAATTGTATCCATCTGTTTTTCTAAGAATTATTCACTCATTCTTCAGAGCAAACACCTGATCTGCACATCCTCTACCACTTCTAAAACCATACTGCTCCTCCCCAATCTGTTGCTCTGTGTATGCCTTCACCCTCTCAGTCATTACTCTCCCATATAATTTTCCAGGTATATGAGGTAGTATCAAAAAGTTCTAAAACTAGGCCTATGTACAAGAAAGTACTCACTTGATTCTAGGTTGGGCACCATCCCCTTCAAAATAGTCCCCTTTGGCAGCCATACAGCGCTCCCAGCACCATTGCTATTGCAAGAAGGCTTTCTGGAAGTCTTGTTCTCGAAGGGTGTCAAGCATCTTCTGTGATTCTTGCTAGATCTCATCCATGGTGTCAGCACGGCAACCCATCAGCTGAAACATCATCTTCAGGAAGAGGAAGAAGTCTCACGTTGCCAAATCTGGCAATTAGGGTGGATTTGGTAGGGTCACTGTGCTGTTGCGGTCGAGAAATTCACGAGTTATGAGAGCTCGATGAGAGGGTGCATTGTCATCATGAGGCATCCAATTGCTCCCCTGTCACATTTCAGGCCGTTTCCACTGAATATCCTGCCTCAGAACATTGCAGTAGAGCTGTCCATTCACGGTCTGGCCATTGTGGATGAATTCACGGTGAACGACCCCACGAATGACAGAAACACTGAGCATGCTCTTGGTTGTACCTCGGACCTGTCTGGCCTTCTTCGGTCCTGGAGATTTTTGGCTCTTTCACTGTGAAGACTGTTGTTTGGTCTCCGGATCATGCCCGTAGACCCATGTCTCGTCCCCAGTGATGACTCTCAACATGAAGGTTGGGTCATCCAGGGCATGCTGATGGAGATCTTGACAGACATTGGCACGATACTCCTAATCAGGGGTCAGAATCCTGGACACGAACTTTGCAGCAATGCCGTGCATGTTCAGATCAGATGTTAGGATTGCCTTCACTGTTCTGTATGACACATCATTGATGGCAGCAATGTCGTTAATGGATCTCTGACGATGCTTATGCACAAGTCGCTGAATAGTTTACACATTTTTGGGGGTTGAGCTCGTGGAAGGTCGCCCAGACCTCATGTCGTCATCCAATGAGGTTCTGCCGCTTTTGAATCGTGCGTGCCACTCGAAACACCGTGCATGACACATTCCTTCATTGCCATACACATGACGAATCATGTCAAAGGTCTCAATTGCAGATTTACTGAATTTAACGCAGAATTTGATGTCTCCCCTGTGCTCTGGTTTGCTGTCCATGATGAAATCGCAAATGTGCATGTGCATGTGGTCAAAAAACTACCCTAGAACAACACACGATGTTCACAGAATGACTCCACTAATCTCAGAACTTTTTGATACCGCCTCGTACTCAACAAACCCATGCGTCTGTAGTTTGAACACTCGCCTTTATCCCCTTTGCCTTTATACAGTGGCACTATACATGCATTCCTCCCACCCTCAGGTACTTCACAATAATCCACACATACATTGAATGTCCTTACCAACCAATCAGCAACACAGTCACCCCCTTTCTTAACAAAGTCAACTGCAATAATATCCAATCCCACCGCTTTGGCAGATTTCATCTTCCACAAGGCTTTCACCACCTTTTTACTCTTCACCAAACCACTCTCCCTGACTCTCACAGTTCGCATACTAACCCAGTCTTAACACCTTACTTCTGCCAGTGTATCATCAAACACATTTAACAATCCTTCAAAATACTCACTCCATCACTACTTGTTATCACTTCCCCATTTCACTGATGTCCCCATTTCTTTTCTTGTCCTTTGCACATTATTTACTTCTTTCCAAAATATCCTTTTATTCTTAATAAGGTTTAATGATACTGCCTCACCCCAACCCTCACTTGCCCTCTTTTTTAACCTGTGTGCCTTCGTCTTGACCTCATGCTACTTTCTCTTATACATCTCTCAATCATTTGCACTTCTTCCTTGTAAGTACTGCCCATACATCTCTCTTTTTTCTTTCACTAGCAACTTTACTTCTTCATCCCACCACTCATTACCCATTTTAATCTGCCCACATCCTACCTTTCTCATGCCACTTGTATCTCTTGCACACGCCATCGCTACTTCTCTAGATACCTCCCATTCGTAACCCACTCCCCTCTCATCATTTGTTCTCACCTTTTACCATTCTGCACTCAATCTCTCCTGGTATTTCTTCACACAAGTCTCCTTTCCAAGCTCACATACTCTCACCACTCTCTTCTCCTGACTTTGTTTCCTCTTTTTCGAAAATCTCTACAAATCTTCACCCTCACCTCCACAATATAGCGATCAGACGTCCCACCAGCTGCCCTCCCAGCACATTGAAATCCAAAAGTCTCTCTTTTATGCTCTTATCAATTAATTCATAATCTAATAATGGCCATTAAACTTCTCTATTACTCACATACATATATTTGTTTCTATCTGCCATTTTTAAACCAGTTATTCCCAATTATCAGTCTTTTTCAGCAAACAACTCCACAAGCTCTTCACCATTTCCATTTTTAACACTGAATACCCCATGTGCACCTAATATATCCTCAACTGCCCCATTACTTACCTGATGTAGAGGAGAAAGAATACATTACTTACCTCCCCCCCCCCTTTTTTTTTCTCCAGTCACAGACAAAAGTCCACATCAAGGCCATTCTCTAATTGAAATATAGAGAGAATTGAGAAAGGGGGAAAAACAGGCAGGGAAAGTATTTACAGATTTTTGAGAAAATGAAAAACATGTCCCTTGAAATGAGCCAGGTCATAGTCATTGGGAAAGGCATGAGAAAGTAAAGGGTTCCAAAACTTTGACATGTTGGGAAAGAAGCAGTTATCAAAATGGCACACCCTTGAGTTGCCGATGGCCACACAATAATCACGTGACGCAGCAGCTTGCTAAGTATTCCATGGTCTAACAAGTGGTGGGGGCACACAAGCAGCCAGCTCTCAGGAGCAAAAGCCAAAGTAACCCGATAGAAAAGGGAAAGTGAACCAACATTACGGTGTAGGGCAAGGGGGTCAAGTTTGGAAGTTAGCTAGGCTACAGGGAAAGACTGGAGGCTTTAAATTTTTAAGAGAGACTGATGAAGTAGACAGTGGACAATACTTTGAAAAATGTAGGGTTAGAGGTACCAGAGGACATAATATGAAATTAAGAAACATGTAAATAAGGATGTAAAGAAATACTTTTATTGTATAAGAGTGGTATATGATTGGAACAGATTGACTGAGGACCTGGTTAATGCAGACAACATAAATAAATTCAAGTGGTATGATAGTAGAGAATGTTCAAGAGATGGGGCCCCATGAGTATAAAACTCCTTCCCCATACAATTCAAATAGCTCGTCCATGGTGGTCATGTGTGTGACATTTAACCTTAATCTAATTGTAGTTCAGCATTCTTAATTATGGTAGAATCTTATTTGCCCTCCTTTAGATCTTCTTAGTCCTTTGTACTTGTTTGATTGAGGCGAACAAACTTAAAAAGCATATTTTAGTTTTTTGTTAAAGTAGGGTGTAAACATTTTGCTGAATATTTTCTTGTTTGTGTACTTGAGAGCAATTTTAATATTTACCAGTAGGAAGTTTGTTTTTACAATTTTCACAAGCTGGGGCTCTGGCGATAGGTTTGGTGCAGTGTCAGTTCCCACCTTCTCTTACAGATTCCTGCAACTTATTTCCTGCTAGATAATGTACATATCAAGGCCATCTTTGACTGCGTTTGCTTTGGTTGAATTTCATTGACTTTATCTGACCAATTTTGGGTTTGTCAAGGTCTTCATGTAAGTTGATACTTTGCTCATCACTCTTTGCTTTCCTCATGACTTTGACTATCTGCAAACATATTCAGGCATGAGTCCAGTCCTTTTGACAAGTCATCCACATTAATCAAGAAGGGCAGTGGTCTCAGGAATGAGCCTTGTGGCACCCCACTAGTAACCTCAGCTCATTTTGAGTGGTCTCCTCTGATGTTAGCCCTCCATTCCCTTCCACTAAGGTAATTTTTTATACATCAGAGGAGTCTTCCTATTATTCCTACAAGGAGATTCAGCTTCTTTACCTGCCTCCTTATTTGGGATAGTGTCAAATGCTTTCTGGCATTCTAGATAAGCATGTGCTTGCTTTGTTTTGAGATCACATATAGCTCAAGAATATTTAGCTACTCATGGTGTTGAAATAAGTATTATTTCTTCTTTGTTAATACCGATGTACTAATTGATTATAAACTATTATTTCTAGCATCGACATTGACAAGACCCATACATTTCACCAGTCTGTCTGCACTTCAGCTACCAAGAACAGAAGCCAAAGGGCAAGCAGATCCAAGATGTAGTTACTCTTTAAAACTGCCTTTATGCCTCAGAGTAAATTACCTTTCAATTAAACATTGTCCAGATTATTAAGATATACATATTTACATTTCTTTGTAATTTTTGTCCTATTTTATGAAAGCTATGTGTTCTCACAATCTTCCAATAATTGCCTTAGGATATAATTAAAAAATTTTCAGTGATTTCATTAATCAAAACCCAACTACCAATAATTTTGGGATTAGTTTAACCTGGTATTCAAGGGTCTTAATGACAAAGTAAAGCTTGAGCTGTAAACCAATTACAATTTACTGACAAGTGGGGCAGCATCTTCATGGATCAGAAATTTTCTGGTTTGTGACATCTGATTGACTTGAAGAAAAGTTCAGCTTATCATATCAGGTGACATCTGGATTTAATTGCTTTATCAAATCATACATGGCACCACAAATTGCTTATGCATGCTTATCTGTACAGTTTGATGTTACATATTTGAGTATATTTATATGAAAGGAGCATGTGGTGTGACTAGATGGAATGAAGAAAGTAGTGATGGGGTGTATGAGAGATTTGATATGGCAGGAATGCAAAAGGAATGAACAGTGGAGTGTTAGAGTGGGTGAAGCATAATACTTTGAGGTGTTTTGGGCATGTAGAATGAGTGCAAGATGTGGAGTTTACAAGGAAAGTGTATGATAGTATAATTAAAGAGGTTAGTGTGAGAGGAAGACCTCCTGTGACAGGGAAATAAAGTGGAAGAGTACTGGAGGGAGAGAAAAGAGGGAAGAATGCTTAGAATGGAGTATTTGAGGGAGGCATGTAAGGACAGGGACAAGTGGAGACTCTTTTGCCAAGGCCACCCCCTTGATGGGAGTTCATGGAGTGAATGGGCATCAGAGATATAGATAGATAAAGTATATTGAAACTTAAAAGATCTATTTTTATGATTTACAACTGCAGATTACCTGTATAGGGATATCACATTATAACATTAATGCTCGTCACTTTAAACCCAAGAGATCAAAGCAAGCCCTTCCAACATGAAAAGTTGCAGTCCCTATAAAGTGTGAATTGGCAAGATTTTTTCTACAGATACTTTTGTAGTGCATCTGATCATTTACACTCTTTTAAGAAGTAGGATTAGTTTTGGAAGGCAAAAATTTTTGATTTGGCTTTGATAATTATTCCTTAGTTCACTTTTATTTTTGTTGTCAATTGACTTATTCAAGGGAGTAATCAGCTGCTTTGCCTGTTTTCATGTCCTGAAACAGCTTTTATAACTGAAATTTTTTTGTGCAATAAATGTTAATTTTTTTCAGTTTTTTAATTATACAAGTGTTTTATTTTATGTTCATGATGTACATTTAATGCAGTGGTAACTAGATAAGTTGTTTAACACCTAAATGGCAGGTTAGGTTCAAAAGCCTTATCACTGTGTGCTATAAGTTGATAGACTGACATGCAAAATTAAGTATTCTACACAGAAATTTACATAACTACCTTTGTGTTGGCCTAGTTGAGTGCTAAGTGGGAGGAAGTATAGCTGAGACATCTGATACCCTGAGAGAGTGGGAAATACATGGAAGTGTTGTTTATTTGAGCTTCTTAAACTTGATATCACACTGTGATCTTATTTCCTAAACATTTAAAGTGTTGATAGTGAATAATGTAAATTTGTTTTATTTAGGAATATTACAATATGCACATTAAATTATACACTCCAGTGTACTTTTTAAATGATACTTTAATCAAGATGTAATTTAGATATAGAAGTGGTAAGTGGAAGGGTGGAACTACCTCTTGATTGATGGGAGGAGTGTGGCTGACATATTTTTCTGCCCTGACCCAGGTCACTTTTTTCTCTGCCTCATATACATGTGAGTTGCTGGAAGTTGCTTCACACCATATTATCTGCATATTATATTTAACACTCAACAAAATGTCACTCACATGATTTTTTATTCTAAATCAAGTTTATTTTATCCATAGGGGTAAAAGGATTGGGGTGTATGAAAACTACCCATGTATATCCTGCTTATCATGCGAGGCTGTCAATAGGGGTAAGAAACCCTCCTCTCCTTGTATTGCTAACTTTCTAAAATATGGAATATGTAAGGAACCTGGGCCGGTACTTATAAAAGTGTTAAGACTCAGACATAACATATCGCCTTAGTTAAGATTTTAACAAAATTGCATCTCACTAAGGAATAAATGTTATGTCTTCGACTTAAACGAGATAGTTAAGTTACAACTATATTGCATACTGCTAAATGTAGCCGATAGTTTGCTCTAAAATAATATTTGATGAAGAAAGCACAATAATTTTGTTGCAATGTTAAAGTAAAAGAAAATTATTAATGTATTTAAGTATGCATGAATTAACAGCATGTCCAATCATGGCCAATACAAAGAGGTATTTATTTGCCTGCAACATAAGAATATGACAATAGATTATCAGATTAATGTTCCTACCGTGTCGATGTATATAAACACCAAGGCAGCAACTGTCAAACATGGAGTGTAAATCTATACCAATGAAAGCTGAAGGATGTATCAGGAAAAGGAAATCAAATTGGAATGCAGAAGAAGCTTTCTATCTAGCAAAGGTTTACCAAGAACATGCAACCCTTCCAAAGGCAGATTTCAATAAGCCAGGGTGCACAGTGAAGAAGCAGGAAGCATGGGAGAACATTGTGATAAAGCTCAAGGAAACGTACCCGGATATAAACAGAGATGTAAAGGATTGCCAGAAATGCTGGCAGACTAGAAAATCAGCTGCAAGACCAAGAATAGCTGAATATTACAAGGCTGTTACTGGAAATGGTAAGAATTTTGGGAAATTAGAGAATACTTGAAAAATATTGCAAGAACAATAACATTTAACCACTTTATATGCAAATTTCTATGCATATGTATTTTTGGGAATAAAAGTGTCAGTTTAGGAGGCTGTTCAGACAAATGTGAACTTCTCATATATTCACACAGTTTAATAGAAAATACCAGGTACAATGTTTTTCAGACATTTAATGTACTCAAAGCTTAAAGCTGTCATCTGCAAATGAGATAGATTTTTGTTGATAAAGGGGCAGTTAGATGAGAGCCAATGATTCTGTAGCACAGTTAGATTTTTGATTTAGGCAAGCAAGTTTTGACTCCTCGTTGCAGTCATTATTTACTGATACACTGGCTTAATCACATGAGTATAATTAGGTTAAATATACAAAGATTTCATGCCTTATTCATTTTTAATGATCTTAACCTTATTCCACTTAAAACTGAGCTCAGTTTTATGCATGTACTTAACATCACTCCCTGTGTTTAACAGTAATGGAGAAATAGCAGCAGTAGCTCCAAAGTCTCCTTCTCTTCACAACCTCACGACCACAAATGCAGCAACTTCCCTTGGCTCGCCATGCATTGAAACCATTTTGCCAGTGCCATCCCAAGAGGGGAGCACCTTCTTTTAACGGTTGAGGGGGAGGCCATGTATCTTGAAAAGAAAAGAAAACTAGAATTACAGGTGCTGGAAATGAACCTCCAAGCAAATACAGCAAAAAGAGATTATTACAAACACAAGGTTGAAAGAAGGTGGTGAAAGTGAATGAGCATAGAAAATGGGCTTGTTTAGACAAATACCAAGAAAGATTGATAGAAGAAGAGTGGCATAAGGTGCAGGTATAAGAAATAAGAAAAGTTAGCAAAGAGTGGAAATTTTTTAGGGGAGCATTGCTTGCATTTGAGGTTGAATTGTATGATGTGCAGAAAATGGGATGTGGGCATTTGAAAAAGGGTTGTGAGTTGTGGGATGAGGAAGTTGTTTTGTTGCTGAAAGAGAAAAGATATGTATATGGATTGTATCTGCTGGAAAGGAGAGTGAATGATTGGGAAGTGTGCATGAAAGAGCAGAAGGAGGTTAAGAGAAAAGTATAGTAGCTGAAAAAGAGGGCAAATGAGAGACTTTTGGCAGACTCCATGGAGAATAAGAAAATGTTTTGTAATAGTTAAAAGATGAAAGAGAACAGTTAAGCAAATGGGTGCATCGGTGAGGGGAACAGATAGAAGAGTGGTAACAGGGTGAGAGATTCAAGTGGAGATTAATCTCTATTGAGGTGTGTATGATGTCACCTTGGCTGTTTAACATAACCTATTCATGGATGGGGTGATGAGGGAGGTGAATGTAAGGGTCTTAGATAGAGGGATGGCTCTACAGTATGCAGGGGGTTAAGGCTGAGTGTTGAGTCAGTTTCTGTTTATAGATGAAAGCTCCTGTGGCAGACTCAGAAGCTAGTTTATGCATTATACTTTCTTTGTTTACTTGCATACTTGTTTGCCGTTTCCCACTTTAGCAAGTTAGGACAAGGAACAGACACAGAAAGGCCTCATTCAATCACATCCATTCTCTAGCTGTCATGTGTAATGCATTGAAACCACAGCCCCCTATCCACAACCAAGCCCCAAAAACTTTTTTTGTGGTTTTCCCCAGCTGCTTCATATGTCCTAGTTCAATCTTCTGACAGTATATCACACCCTGTGTATCATATCACTCCAGTGCATGCCTTTCACCCTCCTATATGTTCAGGCCCTAGGCACGCAAAATCTAAATGTTCATTATATTGCCATGTAATTATGTAAGATTTACTGTATTTACAAATTTACAATATAAATTTGTTTGATTTTACTAACGTACATCAGCAATATAATTTTAATAACCAGTGAATGAATAGATATACTGTCAGTATTCATTAATATCGTTTGACACGTCGAATAGTTCATAATACTGAGGTACATGAATTTTCCTATAAATATGTTCAAGAGATTTATATTAGTACACTAACCAATATTCCAAGATGCCTATATTATAGTTTATAGTTCAGCACCTTTCACTTTTTAGTGTAGTTTCCCTGATAGAAAATTAAGCACAATACCTGCACCTCATAAAGTTGTATTATTTATTAAATTTGTTAAAGTGGAGGTATATGGCTATCTGTCATGGCTGATGATGCCCATCTTGTTGCAGATGATCTGCATGTCATGGAACGGGCAGATTTGGAAGACTGTTTGATTACCCTCACTGAAGACAACCTTTTCCTCCATATCCTTGTCAGTCAGGACAAAGCAGATATCAATCCTTTGGGAGTGTGGTCTTTGAAGAGCCTCACATTGTGACAGATGCTCTCCTCTTCCTTCTACTGCACAACTAGGAAAGCGTCAGTTACCTCACTCTCTCTTTTGCCATCCACAACAGTGATGAGGTACAGAGGCATCACAATTCCTTGACTTTATGGGTAACATGGACAGGCATAAGCTTAGGATACTCAGAGAAGATATGCTGCATCTGCTTGTCAAGGATGACTCTACTCTGGTGCTCACTGCTTCAACAGCAAAGTGGGTCATCAAGTCAAGTAATGACTTCAGGTGGTCTGCAAGATCAGTCATTTCCAATATTGTAGGCATATCAGCCATTGCATGAGATAGTGTATTTGGCCTGGATTCCTTCTGAACTTCAACATAAAAATTGTAGATATCACAAGCTAACATTGAATTAAATGATTTAGCCTACATTTTGAGCAAATTCTTCATGTGCTCTTTGGTGGGGACAGCCAGGCAATGTTGGTATGGGTAAGTGGTTAAAGGCAACCTTACTATTTTCATGGTTATATTCGTTATTAACACAATCTGCAGATGATAACCTTCAGCAGTCGCTTTCAGCTTTATGTTGAATGGGTAGTCTTGTCTGTAGGTACAGTGGTTTGGCTGGACTCCACTAGAAAATGAATGGTGCTTCCTTCCACCTTGCTTACAGAAGGACTGAACCTCATCAGAGACCAGCTTTCGGTTAATGAAACACCCTAGGTTCTTCATGGGGATTGTGACAGTAATCATGGAATCTCTCTTCCAGGTCTGAATATGATTTGTTTGTAAAGATCACCTGTACTGAAAGGCATTTCAACTGGCACAGTTCACTCCCAATCACAATCTGACTTTAAGTACAACATCACAAATTTAGCACAGGAACAATAAAGCACTTGAAGAGCATTAGAGAGTTCTGTAGCACAGTAGCATTTTTGAAGGAGATTCCTTAAAAAGAAGTGATAACTAGGATGTTCGTCTGGAATGGACATGAGTTAACCCAGAAAAGCAAGGCCAGTCCTGGATCACAGGTGGCCTGGGTGCAAAATTAACTTTGGAGCCCCCGCTACACCGTGCTCTCTCTCTCTCTCTCTCTCTCTCTCTTTAAGGCTCCAGTCACGGACAAAAGTCCACATCAAGGCCGGGCCCTAATTGAAATATAGAGAATTGAGAAGGGGTGAGGGGAGACAGTAAAAGTATTTACATCTTTTTGAGAAAGTGACAAACTGTCTCTTGAAATGAGCCAGGTCATAGTTATTGTGGAAGACATGAGGAAGAGAGTTCCAAAGCTTCGACGTATAGGAAAAGAAGCAGTTATCAAAACGGCACACCCTTGAGTTGCCGATGGCCACACAATAATCATGTGACGCAGCAGC
>JAYMFT010090627.1:0-14035 GCA_038088735.1 Panulirus argus | reverse complement strand
CCTTAGCTAAAGACCAGAAAGACCTATCCGTGGATGACGAGGAGAGGTTATCGCACTTCCTTTGAATAAAGGAACGCCTCGCCTCATGGATACCGCGCTTGCAGCGATTACGGGCAGTGATAAAAGCTGAATTTTTATCGGAGGAAGGAGAGTTTTTCAAACCCGATATGCCTGATCCCTCTCCTGAGTGGCCTCAGAACAGGAACGGTTGAACCATGGATTGGATGAAGAGGTCGTCTTGGAGCAAAAGGAGATAAATGCTTACATTTCCGCAACCGAAACCTTTGATATGCGTTTAGCGGAGACAGAAGCATTACCACATAATAGACAGTAATTTACCCAAGGAAAGTCAGAAAAGAATTTTCGTAAGTTCTTCCTGTAAACTTCGTTGAGGTGTCAGAATTTACGTTTAGAAGGGGCTGCTGGAGGGGGAGGTGCCGTTACAACAGATACATTTATTAGAGTGTGATTTGATGGACCAGTGAATATTAAACACAAAGTAAGAAATACTACCAAATGAAAGTTCTCTGAGTTATACGTCCTTCAACTTCTAGGTGCATTTGGAGGAAGGGGTCGAGATATGGAAATATACGATCATTTGTCTGGCATGTCTGTCACTTTACAAGAAGGTCTTCCCTGAAGTTGGTGCTGTGAGGCGACGCCCCCCGAATATGAACACATGTATTTCGTAATCCCTTGGGAGGATAAGTGGGGAATAGTTTGGTCTTATCGTAATGCTTTTTTCTGTTTTTTGAGAAAGTCCTTTTTGATGAAATCCGAAATGATGATATTCATGTTTGAGGTAAACCCTTGAATTTAGCGTCAAAATTCAGCAGTTGATATTTGCTTCATCCCGTGTACCCTATGCATGCTAGATCTATAGTAAAAGATATATGAGGTGAACATACCAAATAACACGATGAAAGCGAGAAATGTATGGAAGTAAACCTGTAAATGACATACCTTAGTCACTGAACAAATTTCTACAGAATGTCATGAAATTACCGTTTTCTGTGTGTAGCCTCGTGGACCGTATGGCGATGGCAGACTCAAGCATTGTCTTTGGACGGGGTCGATGGGTACGTTACTCCTGTTGTACCTGGTGTAGTCTTCAAAGGCCATCCTACTCTTGAAGCAGCTGATTTGAATCGTTGGTTGACTAAGCTGTCGGAAGCTGCGGCCCGCAGCTTCCGACAATCTGGCAGATCTATTACACTTTGAAAATAATTATACACTGCCTTCTTAGATTTTTCCTCAGTACATTCCATGTGTTTCTGACGATAGAAGGCAATGCCCCAGGCGTTCAAGGAATTTTTTTTTTTCTCTTTGTTGCTATAGCACCTCCTGAGTGTAGGAATAACATTTTAGCCTTTCATGCCAGATATACCATGAGGGAGTTATTTTGGAATGTAGATTGGAGACCTTTTTCTTCTCTCATTTTCATTTCATCTTTTTTTTTTCTCTTTCTTTTCTGCTTATTCATCTTCCTACCCCTCTCTCGGTCTCAAATGACTTGATGCGTGTATGGTCTGTGTTTCACCGTGTGTTTGTCAGGTTCTCTTTTCTCTCCTGGGTGAAGTATAGTATTGTAGGTATACAGTTCATTCTCGCCTCTTGCATAGGGATCGTCGTACTCGTTCTCCTCTCGACCTTCTGCGCTTTCGTCTTGCCTGTATGTGTCTGTTTGCATGGTGGGATTACTTTTGGTATCATGCACGTAGCACGCTCCTCCGGTGTGTCTGTGCTCGGCAGGACTTCCCATTATGTCGCAAACGTCTCGCCCCTTACCCCATCCTATGTTATTACTAATTAACTTGAGTTTTTTTTTAATTAACCTGAGTGTTGGCGAGTGTTTTGCCTCTGTGGTTTAGTATCCATAATTCTCTTTAGCTCAAATGATCTGTGATTAGAGTACTGTGTGCTAGAGATGAGTACCTCTGAAACTATCTGTACTTTATTTGTGACAGTTAAATGTAGTTTGCAGTTTTTTTTTATTTTTAGTTGGTTCTGTTATTTACGTAATGAGGGTAAACTTGTTACATGATCTTGACATTTCTCTCTCCAGCAACTACCTTTTCATCTGAGCACACTCCAGTGGGATTTTTTAGCTACAGTGTTGTCCCTTACTTATTTCCATCATATGTGAGGTAGGTTAAAGGCTTCTCGGGTTTCCTTGGGAGATTATATTTAGGATTGGTTTCCAAAGCAGGTTTCTGAATTTCTTTTGCAAATTCTTTTGGCGTTGCATCTGGTGGGTTATAACATAGTGCAGTCAACAGGTTTGGGTTCAGAACCCTAACAACAAGCATTTCTGCTACATCATTTGAGGAGGTGTCGGTCGATTAACGGAAACCTTTGACAATCCAACTCGCCCACATGATCTACCAGTCCCGTCACATGTGTCCAGGTTGTAAACTGGGATCCAGACATCACTGTTCATATGATCTTTACAGTGCGTTTCTGTGAAGGCTGCAAATACTGCATTTCACTCGATCAGCAAGCTGCTTTATGAAGAGGATCATGTGTACAAGTCCCTGTAAGTTGGCATATGTGAAGGATTTTGCACGTCTTGTTTCTGAGTTTGCTTTTTTTTCTTTTTTTTGGGGGGAAGGCTTATATGCCTTGGTCTATTAGGCTTGGCAGGATGATGTTTCATATCCTTTGTCATTATACAGAAAGAAGCCAGAGTCATTTCTTCCTCCGGCAGTTTTACTCAGTGTCATCGTTGGGCCCTGTGTCCGAGTTTAAAGAATTTGTTTGACCACTTTTTCTGCATACTGTAATGGTGTGTATTATGATCGTCTCGTCCCTGCCGCATGATCTTTGCAACACTGGTTCAGCCATTCCTCTAGTGATGAATTGCAAGTTTCTGGTGGTAAAAATAGCATCCATTCCCTAAGCGGCATTTTCCTTCTCGCAGGATAAGAGACGGGACAGTACGTGCGTAAAGCTCTCTCCGTAACGCGCACATAGTAATCACACACACACACACACGAGCCTCCAAGGTGTAATTGTTAGCGTTACTGACCATGAGTCAGCACGGGTTTGAGTCCTGGGCGAGACATTTGGCCCACTAGCAATCCCAGCTGTTCATCATTTCTTCGGAGCTGATCGATGAGTGGTTGCTTGGTTTAAGCTGATTTGTGTGTGTGTGTGCGGGCACATAGTAGTAAAGACAATATAGAAATATGCAAAGTTGGGAGATTATGCAACACGAGTGCAAAATAGTCTCCCTTTAATACGCAAATAGTAATCACCTATGGGCTCACGATCCGTGCGTCCGATGACATATAAGGCTAGGCAGAGAACAGAGACGGGTATGATGCGATAAAATGTTGACATTTGCATTGGAATGTTGCGGGCTGTTTGTCCCACCCTCGGAGCTGGATGGTGGAGCGAGTGGTGGGAAGTAAGGTGAGAATTGTAAGTTTGTTGCGCCGTTGTTAACACCACTTTACGCCTGTGGTGCTTAAGAAAAGGTAGAATCTTTTTGATGAAACTTGTTCAAGTTCGAGAGTGCGACTTTTATGTAATATGGCTTGGCCTCTGAAATAGTTCATTATGGTCAGGTCAGAAGCCACATCATCATACTCGAGGGTCGTGCCGTCGTGTTTAAGGGGTTAACATTTGTCTGGTGTTTTGTCTGGTGGAGGAAAGAGCCGTATCAGATCACTGGTATCTGCTGTATATACAGTAAATGACAGTGAAACGTAAGAAAGGTGTCCAATGCAGTAGCATGAAAAAATTGAACGTTTTTATGTCGAAAATTTCTGTCACGGAAGAAAGTTTTCATCGAGTCTTGAACATAAATGAATTATCAAAAAGCGGCTAAAGAGATAAAGAAGTAAAGTGAGAAGAGGAAAAATGGTGTAAGTATTTAGGAGAAAGTGGAAGTCCTGCCTTCTAAGTAGCGGTAGGTCGTAGCTTTTAGTAAGATAGTATAGTTCCAAAGTTTGGCTGTGTAAGGAAAGAGACAAATCACAACGGCCCACCCATTGTTGCCAGTGACCACAGAGTAATTATGTGACACTGTAGGTTGTCGGGTATTGCGTAGTCTGACTAATGGCTGTCATTTTTTGGGAGCAGAAACCTTGGTAACATTTATAGAAGAGAGACAAAAGTACCAACGCTTTAGCGAAGGGTAAGCGAGTCAGATTTTGAGGTCAGATGAGAGGAGATGGCAAGTCGGTGGTTTTGATCTCAGTCATGTCCAGTATGTAGAAGAGGAAGCTCTTCAGATGTGAGACCAGTAATAATTTATGCACGTACAAATTAGTCCTTTGTGTTCTTGGAGCAACTGTTTAGCAGAGAAGAATTTCGCCATCTGATCTGGGTTTCCAGTTTATTATTTTTCTTTCTTCGAGTCAGCCATAGCAGTTTGTATAATACGAGGTTTTCAAGATAGATTATATGCTACGGTGTTATTACATTTCTATTGTGTGGAGTGTTGAATATCTAAGAACCATTAAAAGTGATGAGGAGTTTTAGAAAAAGTGATGGTAGGAAACTGGGTTTTATACTTAGAGATTTTGTCTGTCTGCCGCCCCTAGAAAATCCTATCCAATTCTGAGTCCACAGAGGCAGTTGTGGCTAGTCGTAAATAGAACTTGAAAGAAGGTAGCAAACTGAAAGAAGTGGAGGAATGCAGTGTTTAATCATGAGAGAGAACAGAATCGGAAGGGACGCCTTGGGGAAGAGAGAGAGAGAGAGAGAGAGAGAGAGAGAGAGGTTGACCGTATGGTCTTGCCCCCGTCAGTGAGAGGCAGAGGCTAGACAGGGAAAGATGAAGTCTCAGGGAGAAAGGTGTGGGAAAACTGAGGGATCGGATGTGTAAATGTTTTGATGTATGAATATTTATCATGGCCGGGATAGCCGGCCCAGCAGCCAGGTGAGTTGCCTTATGTGGCCACGCCTGATGAATATGGTAATTGGCAGGTGTTCTCCAACCGCAGACTCACCTGTGTGGTTGTGGGTCCTCCTCGCCAGACTCGTCTTCATCTGTGGTGTCCTTACTTAAGCTGGTGACGTCGTCCTCGTTTGCCATGTCCTAACCTGAGCTGGTCGGTTTCCTCTCTTGTCATGTCCTTGCCTGAGCTGGTGACTTGTCCTCACCTGTGAGGACCTCAGTTGGGGTGATAGCCCGACGCCCTTCACCAGAGTTGGTGATTCTCCTCTGTATGGTGGTTTTTCATCATTTAACTTGGAGGATGTTCTTCCCTGTGTTGTGATCGTGAGAGGTAGGAAGGTGTCATTAGGTGGTTGCTGGTGGTGGTCCGGTTAGAGATGATAGGGTGTCGCTGGCTCTCCTTCTCATCCTCACTTGAATTGATGGGTCCTCGTCGTCTGCAGTGTTCCTAGCCTCAACTTTTTGTTGTTCCTCACCCGATGGATGGGAGGTTTTCCTAGCATTTGTTTACTTCACCTGAGGAGTTAGGTCAGCCTTTAGTTTTGTTAGTGAACATTCCAAGGTGGTTCCTCCGTACCCGGGTTATTGTCATCTCTGTTACCCTCACTTTAACTAGTGGGTCAACTTAACTGCTGTTAGGCTAACCTGTAGTTTGGTAGTACTCACCTGTCGTAGTAAGGCAGATCCTTCTCTCCTGTCCTGCTGGGGTGGAGAGGAATGCAGCCTTTCTTGTCATGGCTGGATCCTGTTCTTATCTCTTCAAGGAAGCGTCGTGTCCTTTTCTTTTAAAATGCTCACCCGTCAAGGGCTGCGTCAATCCCTCACATGTCGAGTACCGAGTCGTGTCCTGACCTGTGAAGGTTTGAATCACCTGTCAAGTTTTTGGTTACTTCATTTGTCATGGGCTGGTCTATATCCTCACTCGTCAAAGGCTCTCTCTCGTTCTCGCCAGTGGTCAGCACTGTTTACATAACTGGGCGTTAAGACTCCAGCAAGCTGAACAGGCTTATCACTACCAGCGGAGGAGGAGGAGATGCCCATCGATCTTTTTTCTCACAGCAACAGTTACTTTTACCAGTTACTCCTGTCATAACAGTCGCCTGGAGTATTGCTTGTCATTCTTCATTCAGCTACTGCTTTCACCAGTCCCCTTTGTCTTTGAAAATAATTCTTGTCACCAGTCGTCGTGACTTTCACGCATCGCTGATATGTTGGTAACAGTCACGCGTAACCATACATGTTCCTCTTGACTTCCTCATTCACCTTACTCTTGCCAGTCATTATCCGGTACTACCCATCCTACTCTCTCTCTCTCTCTCTCTCTCTCTCTCTCTCTCTCTCTGCACTAACCACTTCTACCTTCACCAGTCTCTCGTACCTCCATTAGTCACAACGTATTACTCAGCCGGTCAACTTTGCCTTTTGACATGTTACACAATACACTCATCCATTTAAAAGCACCCACACACTGACAGACACACCCGCCTTGTGCCACTAATGGCACACCCGAGAACGGGCTGTCGTTGACAAGACTTGTGAAGGCTTGGACCTGTTGAAGCTGTAGACACACACACACACACACACACACACACCTTGCCTTCACCAGTCATCTCTGACTCCACCAGTCGCTCGAGGCTTCACCAGTCATCGACCACAGAACAAGGGACCAAGAAAGAACTTCGATGTGTTCTGTAATTAATGTGGGTCAGCAGGAGGGCCTGTCAGTGATCCATCATGGCGGAAGATTTACAATAGTTACCCCTCCGGGCGGCTACTTACCCCGCCTCATTTGTCGGCCTGTCAGAAAACGGAATGTTTCGTGCCACACCCACTAGTCACAAACTGCATGAATTTTTATATTTTGTGATCAGAAAGAAGCATTTAGAATTTTCATAGGAAATGTATGATCAAGGTGCATGCAAGAACTGCTTGTTCAGAGCGCTTGATAGCTGAAACATAAAATGTAAGTCAGTTACATGAGCAAAAGGTTGACGGGTTGTAATGTACAAAGACTTTGCTATTAAAGCCATTAATAAATGTGACCATGATGTCGTAGCTCACAAAATACGTGAAAGGGGAATACCTAATGGTACGAAGATGGTTGTCTTACGTAGATGCAGACACAGAGCACATTTTACCGTCTGACTGATGATGATGGAATAAGAATAAAAGTATTGGAAGCAAAGGACGTTAAGAGACTTCAACAATGTCCATCAAGCTTTCCAGCTGGCCAACGAAAATAACAAGTTGTTCATTGGAGACAGGCTATAAACACACCGTCACGGGGGAAGTAAAGAAATATAAGCTAACGCTGAATACCTGTTGTCAAAATAGAGGAAAAATGCGAAAGATTTGCGTGTAATTATTTTTAATGGTCTCGCCTTCAGAAAGTACAATAACGCAACCATTGTCTCGCTATAGAATGTAGCTGGCTGGATTTTGCGAATTTTCAAGACGAGAGAAAGCAAAATTGATGACAACATTCTTCAGAGCTTTTGTACTTACCTGGCTTCTGTGTTGTGTGCTGACCTCACCTTTTAAGTGGAACGAAATTACCTGCTTCTAGAGATCTCGGACAACCATCAGCGACCCGTGCAAACAGTTGAAGATAAATGGGAACGGCGAAAAGGTGTGAGACCTCTGTATGGTGGAAAGACTGTTGTGGGAGATTATTTTCACGTGAACACCTTGTAAGTTCTAGTTCCCTGGCCACAATAAAGAAATATCAGTCTTTCCATATTGGCATTACAGGCATGGAAAACTTTGTGAAATAAAATAAATTAAGTCAATAGTTACCATTATTACAATGAAATTGCAAATATACGAAGTCTGAAAGTGTTTCATAATGCTACCGGCAAACCTTGTGGACTGCCGCTACCTTGCTTTACAATGTGAAACTTCAAAAATAAATTTAACAAATATTCAGAAAGTGAACATGACGTCCCTGTTGTGGAAAGTTCGTAGGACCACAGGTCGTGGAACTGAACAACTTGACTGATCAGAGGAACAATGAAACAGTTTGGTCCAAGACTGACCTGTGGTGACGAACGACCTTTCAAAATCGACATAAGTTATTTTGAAGATAGTGAGAAAGTAAACAAGACTCCACTTTACACCTCATGGTGAATCATAACTCACTAGTCCTTGCACCTTAAGGTGATGGGACCACGACTTCATAAATGACTCTCAGCCTTGTTTTTCGACGATATCGTTCATATCCGACAGATCTGCTTGATTTCATTAGTGATGTAATCAACATGTATGATGAAAGTGAAGCAGTTTGTCAACTATCTTAGATTTTCAAAAAGCATTCGATAAAGTTCCACACAATAGGTAACTAACTAAAGTTAAGTCATATGGTATAGATGGGATCTACTTCACTGGTGAGGAAATTAGTTAACAAGCCGTAAACAAAGTGTTGTGATTAATGTTCATGCCTCATAATGATTAAACGTAACAAGTGTACCACAGGGATCAGTCATGGGACCGGTTCTCTTTCTCATATATATATTAATGATAGTGATAATGGGCTGCATTGTAAAATATCGACATTCGCAGGCAATTCTAAGTTGGGAAATATATCTACAACAGAAATTAAATAGCTGCAGCTTCAAAGGGACATACACAATCTGATGAACTGTGCTCGTAGGTGGCAAATGAATTTTATTATCAATGAGTGCAAAGTTTTACAAGTCTGACGTAAAAACGAAAAGGCAAGTAATAATATAAATTCTGTTGAAATGCAAAAAGTGAATGAGGAAAGAGACTTGGATGCAATTATGTCTCGTGTTCTGAAGATAAGTAAACACTGCACAGAAGTAGTTAAAGAGTCGAACAAAATTCTGGGATGATATGTAGTGTTATCGAATTTAAGTCCAGTGAAATTATCCTTACTTGTTACAAGTATCGTGTGTCCCCATTTTGAATAGTGTGCAGTTTTGGTCACCTTACTTGAGGAAAGAAAGAAACAGAATCGAGAGAGTACAGAGACGATCTACAGATGATTCCCAGCCTGAGAATTAGATCCCGTGATAACACACACACACACACACACACACACACACACACACACACACACACACACACACATTTCCCACCACCTTATTTCGGTAAGAGGTCCCACATCACCACAGTATAAGGTAACAGGTTCACGAAACACCATAACTCAGAGTGACGCTTCCCTCGTCTCCACATCTCAAGGTGGCAGATCCCACCACACCTGGGAGTGATAGCATCCCATTCCTTTAACCCAGGGCGGCATGACCCCAGCCCCACACCCCAGCGAGAGAGATACCTGTTAACACCACGTCCTATGGTGACCTGTCTCAACCCACGGCCTTTGGTTAATGTAAAGGATCGTTGTCAAAGGAACCCTCATTTTTCACTTTACGTAGTGCAGCTGTGCGGACGCTCTGTTATGAGGCTGTACTACTCTGCATTAGAATGTTTGCAGCATCAGATAAGAAAGCTGGCTTATTGATAACCAAACCATCAGTCTTGAACGTCCTTATCATACTCCACGAGATAACTTCGACTTACTTTCATCCTCGGTAAAATATTCAACCTACCTTATTTTCATGTAATTTGCATGTGATGGTGGGCCCGTGCGCTACACATGGTGATGCCACTCCCTCGCCCCCCCCCCCTCTCTCTCTCTCTCTCTCTCTGCCCATGATATATCACGCTGCCATGAGTCGCTTATTCCTGCCCCACTCTTCGTTTTCTTTATCACAGTTTCCTACACCATTCCCTTTCCTCCAGTTCACTTTCAGAAGGAAAAAATTACGAAATTCAAGGATCGAAATGTGCAGGGAAAATGCAGCTGATAATGTTTGAGTGTTGGAGACGAAACTTACTAAAGGGATAAGACCTCACCTGTTGTGTCTTGGAGGATGCATGATGCTGAGGAGGGAGAGAGAAGACAGAGGGAGAGGAGGAGACAACTTAAAGTTGCAGGAAATTCCATTACATGGCCATCCACACAGTACGTAATGGAAAGAGTAACTGTATGGAAGTGCGTACTGGTCCTGACTATTACATAATCCTCCAAATGATATCTGTGAATTGAAGAAGATGTACAGTGGTAACAGTGAAGGGGCATTCTGGGTAGTGCTTCAAGTAGTAAAGCACCTATTTCTTCGAGATGGGAAAGTAATGTTAATGTAGGATTTCATTTATGAGGAGAGTGACTGGGGGCATTTGGATTCTCATGAAGAGAGAGAGAGAGCCTTCAAGACGAAAGCTCTTGCTGTGTATACAAGGAATCGTCCTATGCCAGCATGTCACTGAGCACCATCATTATTACTAAGCAGTTATATTCATTAAGGGGATTGTTGAGCAGAAATGGATTTCCTCAGGATTTTCTTGAATATAACATTAAGAAAGTTTCTCAACAGTGTTGTCATCAGTAAAGCCCCCTTTAAACCCAACCTAAAGATGTGATTTATACGAAATTCATTCTTACTAAAATTATCTCGAAGTGTTTACCTCCCCAAACACTGTAAGTAGCCTGGATTCCAATAGCTTTCACGCTCATCCATGACATAAATTTTTTTGTTGATAACTTGGAAAGACGTCACGAAACCTTTCCATACGCGTATATTAACATGAAGGTTACTGATATAGAACAGGCTTGCCTGGGAGCTCCTCAGCCTGTATGATACTAAAATCATATGGAATACCTGAAGAAAGTGTTCATGATATTTCAGTCTGGTGATTACAGCTTCAAGTTAATGGCTTTAATGACTCAGGTAGTTGATAGGCCTAAAGCCCAAAAAACCGAACCACCAACACACACACACACACACACATCCACCCACCCTTGTACGAACGGTCTCATACACAGAATTCCACCTTAGAAGAGTTAAGGAGATAAGCTCCGTGATGTCAAATATTAGAAGAGCATTTAAGTTCATCAGTAAGGAATTATTCACCAGTGTTCACTTCTTACATTAAGTGCCAGAACTTGAATATGCTTTTCAAGTTTCGTCAGCGTACCTGAAGAAGCGCAAACGATATATGGAGGAGAGCAACAAAACGGCACGAGAATTAAGTGAGCTGTATTGTATGGAAGGAGTGAGGGCTTAATTTTACCCACTTTGGAAGAGAGAAAAGTAATGGGTGACATAATCACAACCTATAATTTTTTGAAATAGATCGATGACGTAGATAGTGAACAGTTCTTCGGAAGATGTAGGAATAGGACAACCAGAGGACAAAATGGAATTAAGCATGAAACTTTTTTGAAGATAAGTAAAGATGTATTTTTATAGCATGAATGGTAGATGAATGGATTAAATGAATGTGGACATAGTTAATACATAAGTTTGAGAAATTGTATAGTAATAGAAAATGTTCCTGAGATGGGGCCCCACGAGCGTAAAACTTTACCTTATATTACAACTAGATAATTACAGTGACGTCCAGGTTATATTTATGTATTACTTGCAGAGCTTTGCTTGTCTTATTACTACATCAAGACTTATTGCGTGTAAATTATAAGTCAGACAGATACCCACATTTTTGTGTAAACATTTAAAGTGTCTGTAAAATGTCCGCAAAACCTTGTCCGCTTCCCCCTTCATTTCCAAGGGCGATGTCACACTTAGCTGTTAGTACTTTGTCATCTCTCCTTTGGCCTTGATTACCATCTGCACACATCTGAGCATGAAATTAGCAAGCTTCCTAAAGTATTCTAAGTCAATATTTTAGGTCATAAGGTCATGATCTCCTGAATGAGGCTAGACAATAATGAGATGTTGCAGGAAGCAGCCGCCCGATCGTGCCTTCTTAGCACCCAGTGCAACAAGAAATCTCAGGTTTACCCACATTTTCGTGTTTCCTGGAGAGAATTCGGGCTTTCTCTTCAGAAAGGTAAGAGCCAACAATCTTGAAGCACAGTTGGAAGAAATACAGCACCCAAATGCGAAATTCCCAAAATGAAGTGGCAACCAGGAAGAGTAAAGAAAGAAGATATATCTCAAGATAGCCTGAGGTATCCTGAGGCGGGTTGCTGGTACTCACACCGTTAGAAACACTAGTCTTAGCGACCAGATGTACGATGATTTTACCCTGAGAGCGTCATATGCTTGTACTTACAATAACCTTTTGCCGTATATCGCTTTTGAAAATATATGGAGGGCGTACAGTGTTTTTTTGCGGACACAGTATATATTGTCCCTCTCTCAGCTACAGTGTTTCTTTCCCTTTTATCGATTGAGATGTAATACCTTTAAAAATAGCGCCCAGGAGTAGACGAAAGGGTTACCGAAAATGGCCGGGAAATCGTGTTTATTCATGGGCGATCAGTCTTGCTGAAGTTCCTCCTGCTGGTGAATAATCCGAGACTCGACTGATGATGTTTATTATTCACAGGGAAGGGTCGCTCCGGGGGGCCGCACGTCGAGGCAGACGTATGAAGCGGGTCCGCTTCTTGCATTTGGTTTGGTCGTATGTTTGTTACTTTTTCAGAATATCACATAATAAGTCCTTCATCCGTTTTGTATATTGTTACAGGGTGTTGCAGATCTGTATCTGTGTGTTTGACTTGCTGTTTCATAAGGCTTCCTGTAGGTATAGGACGGGAAAGAAAAACGTCGGAGTTACAAACATTACTGTAGTAGTCAGATGAAGGTAAACTCGAGGCTTCAAAGGGATAACAAGAAGCGCTCTCTCTAAATTACCATATGAGGTCTATGCCAGTGTGCTCCATTACTGGGTGAGAGTGATGTTCAGTTGTATCTGCAGCATGATGCTGGAGGCGTTTAGGCCACACCCCAGTTGGCCAGTGTTGCCACTCTCAGTAGTCATAACAGTCCTCCTATTGCCCAAGTTTTAGAGAAGTTTGGTAATATTTCACCTTATGGGATCATGACGAATACCTTTCTGGTGTCACGAATCCAGTACACTCCGGTTCATAACTTTACGAGTGCTCATGATACTGTGAGTACAGGGAGCATAACTGTCGACCTCCAAAGCTCATGACAACTAACCTTCAGGTGTTATACAGATCCCCAACCCCTACCCAGATAAGATCATACAAATCAGCTTTATTCCAGGGCTATTACTTTACTTTACATTACGGACTTGTATATGGAGTGTTGTAGGTCATAATGTATGTTCTGATGTTCCTTTGATACGTGTTAAAACAAGAGTACTGTGAATAATGTACTGGTGTGGTGGGCAGTCATCATTACTTTTCAGTAAACTTTTTATCATTTATGTATTTATTTGTTCATTTTTTCATAAACACTTTGCCTCGATGGGGGTTACTGATATATGTTAGCTGTAAATAACATGTACAGTGTAGATTTCTGTTGAGCCGCATTAGATAATATACTTAAGGGGGATTTCATCGTTACATGTAATTTGATTACTTTTAATGAAGGCTTTCATATGTGACAAAGGTATAATTTTTTTGTCTAATTTATTAAGTGCTGTCTACACAGGACACATTAGCATTGCAGTTGTCCCTTAGTAAGTAAGTTTTGCCATTCGGTTGACATTCATTTTCTTCGACGATGTGCATAGAAAATGAGAACATCACATTACTGGACTAACTTCATTAATGTTGTGAAAACAGTAAGTAATTCGGATTCACCAAATTTATTTTTCTGTATGTGTAAATGTGTCGTCTCATGTTTAATAGATATTATAGAAAATCTTTATTGATTAAAAATGCCTATCCCTCAGTGAGTATCTCCTTACTTTATTTTCTGTATTTATTATTAATTGTAACAGGAGTTAAATAGTAGGACTGGCTTGATACAACACATATACTGATGACAGTTCTCCTCCACAGCCGAGCACAGTGGAGGCCCAGCGTCATGTGTTCAAAACGAAAAAAATCAAGAAATCGCGGCCTTGCCACGTGTGCCACCAGCCTGTCATCAAGCTGGGCTCCTGCTGCAGAGGTAAGTGCCATGCTCACCCACTCCATAACATTTGAGATGAGAAATAATGCAATTAGATTGACTAATCATCCACAGAGGCCGTCCAGCCTTTACTGACAGGGTTAGATATTGGATGGGTGTGGTGGAATGTAGATGAGGGTTATATTTATATATATATATATATATATATATATATATAGAGAGAGAGAGAGAGAGAGAGAGAGAGAGAGAGAGAGAG
>JAYMFT010090616.1:0-14036 GCA_038088735.1 Panulirus argus | reverse complement strand
ATATATATATATATATATATATATGATATTTTGCTGAATGCTTTCCTTTTGACCTACAATAACCAGCGTTTTCAGCATTAACTGTCATGGTTAGAAATTGTCTTGTTTACTCTGTCATAGTTTACACTATGCCTTGTTGGTTCTGCCGTATAGTCTTTGTCACTTTGTTTGATATTCTTTTTTATTTAATTAATCGTGCGCATTTATTGTACATTAATTATACACATATTGTATATTGTTTACGTAAAAGTTCAGCTTATTTCAGGATCTATATATTTGATACATTACTACTATAGTTGCTGAGTTGTGTATTTTCATATATAGATCGCTATTTGAGCGTAGTGTGTGCAACGGCGCTCATCTTTATGAAGCAAAGGTTTCTCGTACACACTCTCTTTCGTGGTAGAGAACAGCAGATGTTCTCTACTGCAGCGAGCAGCACGTTCTCTACAGAGAGCAGCGACACCGTTCAATACAGTGAGCGGCCTCCCGCCACACCAGCGGCCGGCCACACTCTGGCAAACTCTTCCCCCCCCACCCGCCCCAGCAGCTCTTCTCCCCTCCCCCCTCCCCCTCGTCCTTCCCCTTCCCCCTTCCCCCCTCCCCTCGCTCCCTGCCACATCATCCGCTAGGGAGAGCTAGCCGGAAGCAGGCACCGCGCCGCACACCTCATGAACCAACACTTGAGTCTGTCGTCCTCCGTTGTAATGTTCGGCTCTGCCGGAAACTTGTGCCTTTCCTCTTCCATGGAGTGGGATTACCTCGTCCCTCTGCCGCATGCGGACTGAGAATCTATGGCAAAATCTTTTTTTTTTATTTAGGGACGCAGTCTGGTGTGTATCAGACGGTTATGAATCACCAAGCGTTGTGCTTGTGTGTGTGTATGTGTGTTTGGTATAATATCTGTACTCAGAGATTCCTCTCATCACTATAAGCTCCTGTGTAGAGCTGTTTCCTCCATGATTCACTGCATTATGCCGTAAAATCCACACAATATACCATTATCATTTTACGTCATAAAACATTATTTTCCAATAGAGCCGCTACAGATACCTGTTAATTAGACAACGCATCTGCTACCGGACCGTGTTCATGGTAAACCCAATCCTGAGTGAGGACCTCTGATTGTCATGTATTGAATGTCATAACGATCCATTGCTCCTCATTAGAACAGGCAATCTATAGTTGCATGCTGTTCCAATGTCCCAGCTGTTAATACAGGTTGAGTAATGGTTTCCCCGCCGCTCCTTATGTTGTTGCCTTGCTGTCTTGTACATCGTCAGGCTGTTTCTCAGAAGTGGACACTTTCGGCTTAATTATGTCACCCTTACCAGTTATCACTAGCTGGTGACTACTAACAGAGTCCGATAATGACGAGCTACGACGCAAAACTTGAGTATCTGGCAGCATACACACAGTAGTGCACCTGACTCTGACGACAGAGGTCTTGGAATTGAATAAACAGTGCGTTCTGTTACCAAGATCGTAAAGCCCTGATATATGAATACATCATAGCGTATCTGATATGGGTCAAGGGTTCATTATATCACTGGGTTAGTTCAAGCTCAGATGTATTTCCTGAAGGGCTTCCTATGTACTTTGTCAGGGTAAATGTTTAATGATATGCATAAGAAATAGTGTACTTTATATCATATGTAGATACACACACACACACACACACACACAAAACCACCAGTAAACAAACACCCACGGGCCTCTGTGGTATAGCGGCTAGAATTGCTGAGGTAGCTAGGCGCATGGGTTCGAATCCTGGGCGCGGCAAGTGGCCCACACCCAACCCAGGTGCTCGTCCTTCCCTCGGGGCGGGTCGATAAATGGGTACCTGACTTGGGATGATATATGTGTGTGTGTGTGTGTGTGGTTTCCCTCTCTGTAATTACTATTCTTGTGTTACAGGTAGAGAGTTTTCCACCTCTTAACATTATATGCACCACGTCTTTATTCCACACACACACACACACACACACGCACACACCTGCACACACACAGCACATTGAGCCATGTACCCATTTATCGACCAGACCCAACGGAGGGATGAACACCTACGTTGAGTGTAGGCCGACTTACACCCCCAGGATTCGATCCCATGCAGGACCGAACCCGGTGTGTGTGTGTGTGTGTGTGCGTTGTGTGTGTGTGTGTGTGTCTGTGTGTGTGTCTGTGTCTGTGTATGGAGACGAATGGACAGACAGATACATAGAAAAGATAACATAGATAGATAATAGGTAGACAGACAGACACATACATACATAAATATGTGGATAAATAAATGCTCATTAGTTCAGTTATCTATCAAAAAGTAGATAATTAATTTACCTAGTATTAGGGTTCTATATACGCATTACATTAGTAACGTCTTTCGGTGTTACTAATTGCAATACTGCTTCCATTCTACTCAGATACAAAGCAGGAGTGTCCTAGCACAGCAACGCAGTGTCTTGTATCATGTTCATGAGTTAAAACCCTCGTTACCAAGTTTGCCTCGCCCTCATAACCCTGGCTATGTAGCCCCTTCCGACAGTTTGCCCTGCCTCATGAAGGATTATGGCGTACCATTCGAGCCATTAAATGACTCCTGCTCCAGCTAACGTGCCTCATTGAATCTATCTCATGTTTACACGCTTCGAGAGTAAGTGATGCATTTAGACTCTAGAAGATTGGATGTGGACTTTATTTCAATTGATATATTAAGGTGAAACGCTATAGTGTTTTTAAGTGTCATCAGCGCTCTAAAAAAGCGTCCTGAAATACGATGTTTATACACTGATCCACAATTAAAGTAACTACAGGTTAGTGATTCATATGTGCGAGCAAATCAGCTTGAAATGTGTTACATCACTCGGCCTGCTCGAGGTTACACCGCAAATGAAAAGTCGCCCTCGGCTAAGTCTGTATCACTCGCCAGATAATTTTTCATTCCAAAGAAGCCCACATTTCCCTGCTATTGGAAGTAGCGCAGCCTTAGACTGGAGGAGCCTTTAGGAGCAGGTTCTAAGCAACGTCAGGCCTTTCCTAAAATGGTTTATGTTAGAATATTTAAGAAATCATATGTCGTCATTCGAAAAGAATCAAAGAGGAAGTGGTGGGAAGACGAGGAATGGGAGAATCGTAAGCAATCTGGACCGTATCGTAAAACTCGTATGACGACTTGTTTTAGTTCAGTGTCTAGGGTACGGTAGCAGCCGGCAGTATGTTATCACGGGATACTATATAATTGCTTTTCGTGGCGGAGATCTGATTATATCGGAGATACAGAGGACAGCCAGGTCGTCACATACACTTACAGAATCAAAATACTCCACAGACGTAAATCATAAAAGCTTACTAAGGACGAGTAATTGGATCGCCTCATCGCCCGTCTATCCCATTAAGCAAGTCAGTAAGCAAGCAGGCTCACCTCTCGACAGCCAGCTTATGCCACTGGTAATCTCTTGATTATTATACGGTTAAATATTTACTTGAGCGATGGATAGCAATGATTATAATTGGCCTGGAATATCCGTTATTACTATCATTATTATCATAATCATTATTAGTATCATCATATGCTGTCTGCCAAAGGTGCTTAAAGACGATTTTCCCTTGAGGCCTACTCTCTGTGATCAAAAACTTGTAGGTACAATCTGGCTAAGTTCTTAGTTCCAGTTATTTCAGCAATAACTATCAAATGACTTACAGTAAACGATTCTTTTTCGTCTGTAAAAGAAATTTGTCGCATGGATTTCAATAGTTCCGTTATGGCTAGCTGAAACGTAAGATCTTTGTTTACATCTGTACTGTCAACCTATTCAGCGATACTAACACAGTTCATGGGTTAACTAAGTCTTAGTTTAAGGAATTATTATCTTTGTCATCTAGTGTTTGTTTCTTTTTGTACTGTAGCGCTACATATAGAACAACGGATGGTGCAACGATGGTTCCCCACTTGGTCAAACATTAGCAATTGCGTTGTTAGGTGGCTGGAAAACTATCAGTGACATTTCGAACCTTTGTTCTATTGATATTATGGAGACGAGAAATTTCATATCTTTAAGTCTTGGGACCACATTCCTTCCTTTGTGTACTATTTGAATCCCCAACATAACAACATGGAATATACCTCGGAAGTGGAGAAAAATGATACTAAACAAATTATCATATCTTTCAGTAGAACCAACTGTTGTTAGGAACTAAATATATTTTCCAATCTTGTTTTGACTAATCTAGTATGCGAGTTTTACCCACAAGTTAACTCTAGAAAAGATCTTAAAGCAAGAAATATAATTCAGTCATATTTGAAGTTCAAGGATGTTATTCCTGCAGAGTTGCAGTTGTCATTTGTCTAACAGTATAAGTGCAGAAGCTGTAATGTTCTGTATATTCGCAAGACGAAGCGACACCTTCAGGGCGCGCATTCGTGAACAACTTTGTTGGTCAGCACGAACGAACTACCCAATTAGAAGTTTCTCCCCTTCCTCAGTAGTATAGAATGGCGCACACGACAGTGCCACCCATTGTCGTCAGCGAGCTTTTCTATGGTGGCCAGTCCCTCACCAGACATCGGTCCGTTAATACTGGGAGTTCCTCCTGCCCAATAGGAACAAACCCACTATACGTAACTGTCAGATATCGACAAAGTTATCGTGTTTATAGGCAAGTTCTATTATGTTTATAGTACAGCCGTCTAGTTGTTTCTAATGCATGTTTTAACGTTAGGATATTTATTTGTGGACCGGAGTATCTTAATCTCGACTAGGAAATATTGACTCTGTTGGAGTTATATTTAAGTCACATTTTAATGTATTTCTGACACGGTCGGACTCTTAGTCGTCATCACTTTTCTTTATTCTCTCTCGATTATCTATTTCGTGATGGGTTTTTATAATACATATATTTTTCAAGGAACGTTTTAGACTTTACGCTTTCAACAGAAACTCATAATGTATATATCGCATGCATATCAGCCTTTCATTCTAGGCTGTGATGATGGTATAAGCCCTGGTGATTCTTTTCCCATATATATATATATATATATATCACATGATGGCCTCCGGCAGCATGATTCGAACCTCTACCATTTGTGTGGGAAAAGGGTACATTATGACTAGGCTATTGGAGCCTAACCAGCTCCCACACAAGTGGTAGACATTCGAACTCCATATAATACAGCCAAGCCAAAAGTGACTTTTCGCTCGCGGTTTAACCCCGATCAGGTAAAGCTTGATAACACCTGTGTGTGTGTGTGTGTGTGTGTGTGTGTGTGATTGCTATTTGTGTATTTCGGGGAGAAAGTTTTACACACGTTTTGCCCCATCTCTTAACCTTGTATATAAGTACCATGTTTTTTACTCCTGTGTTTGTGTACACGTAAACACACGCATACTTTCCCATCTTAAGCTAGGTGCCTATTTACAGACCAGCCCCAAGGGGAAAATGAACACATGGGTTTGGTGTGGGAACTGCTTCGCCCAGGGTTCGAACGCATGCTGGCCCGATCCGTGTTAACTCTTGGTCAAAACCACATAAGCCCGTGTACAATGATTATACGTATGTTACGGGGAGAGCTTTACACTCACGTTGCCCCGTTTCTTAACCTTGTATATGTGCCATGTTTTTATGTTTGTGTATACACACACACACACACACACACACACACACATGCACACAAGCACAGTTACTTTTATGGCCCAGTTCTGTAATATATCAACTGTGTATATTCGGCCGAACAGTTACCAAAATTCAATAAACCGTTCATTATCATCAATATCATTATCATTATACATTACAGCCTATGCCAAACTGTGTGTGTGTGTGTGTGTGTGTGTGTGTGCTTGCTCGCGCGCGCTCTCCCCCAATTTCCCTTTTTCATTTTCTCTTCATTTCAAGAACAAAGCCATAATTTTTAGTCCATCTGGGTTTATTTGTGTCTTCCGTTGCATTTTTTTTTTTTCGAAATGGAAAATCGTATGTTGATTACTTGCCAAGAGTGTTTCCATTTCCACTCGTACCATGACAATCCTTCGTCCCGCATCCTTGCAAATCAAAGACGTTCCCTAATCATACTCTATGAAACAATTTCATTCCCCCTGATGATGGCAGGTTGGCTGGCCAAATGGATGAGATGAGACCCAAGGGGGAGGAAGGTGCAGGATGGAGGGAATAGACACAGGAGGAGGAGGAGGAGGAGGGTCACTAGGGAAAGCGGTAGGGAGGTGAGGGGAGAATACAAAGGACTGCTGGAAGATTGATCAAAGCGAACATTGGGGGGCGAGGAAGGAGTGCTGGAATATTAAGGTGAAAGGGGTTTGAAGGCCTACATGTTTCTGGTTTTTGTATGGTCAGACATTCCTAATTTTCGAACGACCGGTGGTTTTTGGCAAAATAACAGAGAAGTAGAGGAAGTATTTGAGGAAGGGGCCACGTAAGTGGTGAAAGGGAGAACGAAGGAATTTGCATAGGAGTAAAAGGAGAAGTGAGAACGTAAGGAAGGTTGTTAAGGGAAGAGGGAGATGATGATGGGTGATGAGGACTAGAGAAGGGAGGAGATGTAAACGATAAGGCTATTAGTAAATGGAAGGTTGATTGGGGTTGATGGGTACTGCCAAAGACCAGGTGAAGCCCATTGGAGGAGACGAGAGGAGTGGCCTTTGAAAATTACCTGTTCAGTGCCTTGCTTTTGATACGCATCCGTTCTTGTTTTCTTTTTCTTTTTAATAGAGGGGTTAGAAGAAAGGAAGAAGTGGGATAGGAGATAGGATGGTTTGAAATAGAGAAGAAGACTGAAGTATGTATAGGTGTAAATTGTAAGGTTTTTGATGCATGTGGGGGATTTTCTGGAAGCGTGTTTATGGGTCTCTCTCTCTCTCTCTCTCTCTCTCTCTCTCTCTCTCTCTCTCTCTTCTTCTTTTTCTATGATATCGTGAAAGTGCCTGTATATGAATGAACGAGAACATAACACTGATGAACAAATTTTGACTTATTTCATGATTTAGGGATGAGTTGTGTCCTTTTTAATATTTTTTTGGGACGCTGACCACGAAAATGACTATGCAAATGCTCGATTGGCCAAGTTTTCCGAGAAAAAAATCACTACCCTCTATTTTACGTGTATAATACACCATATTGTTGACACAGAGTAAGTCGCTGGCCTACCTCGTTTAAACTTGCCGTTTCTTTGCCTGTCGTTTGTAAACAAATCCTGGAGTATCTCTTGCTAACGTCCAGCAACAGTCAGCTAACATCGCTGAACTCCAACTGCCGTGGTATCTTTCCCTAATCGTCGAGATGTCTCGATGGAAACGTTCGCCGTGCTCATCGCTCACTGCGCCGCAAGTTAGCCAGAAAAAAAAGAATGTTTCTTAAAGAGGTATTGCAGCCCATCTGATAGGATGACATCAGGTTTTCCACAAGTTCCTGAAGGTTGTCAGCCTCTTTACGATAAGGTCTGACCCTCTCCTTCTGTGACCTATTCTGACCTCATTTGGCCAGTCGGTATGTCCCCTTTGTCATGTACATTTGCCAGTTCTCTCATTATTTCTGTTTCTGTTAAAGTCATCTCTCCGTTTCTTTCATTCTTCATATATCATTCAGTCATTGCCAATCTGTTATCATAATGTTGAAGCTACTTCCTAACATAACCCGCAGACCCACTTTGTCATTATGCACTTTTAGCTGCTCTTTTTTTTTTTTTCTTTTTTACTTCCCTCGCCTCATCATTAATCTGACGTACCATTTTCTCCCAGATGGCATCTTATTATTCTATGTATTTTTTTCATTATATCCTACCTGTTATGTGCTATTCATCGTCCCTCCTTTAACAACCCTCGAAAAAAATTTCCATATTCCTTATTTATCTGCCCACCAACCAACCGCAACTGATTTACGTCCTCCTCCCATGTCACTTTATCTTTTCGAGAAGTTTACAACCGGCATTATCGCTTGTGCCTCAGCTTCACTACAATAAATTCTATAACCATTCACTGCCTCACTTTCCCGACTGATTCATTTTGATCAAATACTGTTTTCTTTATCTCTGTTCAAAGCCTCGTTTGCTAATGTATTCATTATTTCGACTAAGATCGTTGACTGGAGTAGCGGAGTAAGCACGAATACATATAACTCAATCTTCGAGTTGCGATGCGCAATATGAATCTACAAACACGAATCAACCAGTAATATTTTATATTTCAATACACTTTGTATTTGTGAATCACTACAGTGGCGTTTGATAGAAATTTGCTTGGTCTTAAGCCTCATTATCTTTTATTTTTTTCACGCTCGTCTCTTGTGAACTCGACACCAACAGTTTCCAATATCTCCTGGGAGAACCTCATTGACCCTCTACACTAAATTTCCCAGAGCTTTAGTCAGCAACAGTAGCTCTTCTTTCTTGTTATAAACTTTCTACCCTTACTTCATTTGTTCTGCAGTTATCTGGACATTTCGGTCTTGATCGAACTTCAGAGTCTGACAATAGGACGATATAAAGGTGACGAAAGGTTTGTTCCGAAAAATTTTTCCTTCTCTTTTCGTTAGTAGCGTCACCGACATGATCCCACCGCTCGATATCATTCTTTATGTATTTCTTCCCTTTTGCCCCAACACATTCCACTACCGCCTCATGAGTGATCACTTCTCCCCGTAGCCCACAATAGGCACACGTCAATAGTCGATATCCCGCGTCGATTTTCGCAAAACATCATTAGGTTCATCCCACACGCGCGCGCTGGCGTTTGTGTGTGTGTGTGTGTGTGTGTGCGATCATTATTTGTTAGTAACGGGGAAAGAGTCGTACGCTCGTGCTGTTCCGTCTCTTTACCTTGTATGTATGTACAGTGTTCTTTACTCCTATGTATGTATGTTATTCGCTAATTATATCGTTGGGTGATATTTTTCCTAGCGGCAATATATTAGATTTTTTTGATAATGTTTTTCTCTTCCAGTCCTTTCGAATTTGTTTAGTCTGGTTGCCTCTGACTGTACTAAACGGGAATGTTGTGGGAGTAACTTGTTCGAGACTACACGATTTGCGTGGCGTCATCGGCATAGAAGATGTCCATGCTCATGGCACTAACTAGTGGGGGACATGTCATCTGTGTAGGTGATGAATTGTATTGGTGATAGGACGCTGCCCTGTGGGACCCTGCTTTGTAGAGGAGTATTTATTTTACGTCGTAGTTGATAATAATTTCTGCGGTGCGTTGGTTTGGAAAGTGATAAAGTAGTCTTTTTATGACTTCTTGTATGCGTATTTGCAGCAGTTTATGTTGTAGGATGTTAGGCCACACTATGCCAGTGGCTTTGCTTATGTCTCTTTGTATACCTGTACATTTTTTTTTTTCCATTGTAGATAACATTTCTTTTTTTTTTTTTTTTTGTCGCATTCGCAATTGCTGAGGTGGTGCTTTTGCCTCTACAGAAGCCGTCCGTATTGATCTGAGTTATAGAAGCTGTTGCTTTCAAGGTGTCGTCTTCACATGAGGTTTGTGATTCTTCGAAAAAGTTTTCCCAGGACATCTAGTAGGGATATGGGGCGGTGGATCTTCTGGTCTGTTTCAAGCATCTCTCTCTCTCTCTCTCTCTCTCTCTCTCTCTCTCTCTCTCTCTGTCTATCTCTGATCCTGCACTTTTTAAAGTATCCAGGAGCTCAACCCGGTCGTAAAGCCAAGGTATGACCTAGAATTAAGCATCGGTGTCCTTAACCGCCGCCAAACAAATTGCATCAGAGAGTTTGAACTGACCATCAAAGAGGTCTAAACTCGAGTTACCTGTGCCAAACTGATCTCGTTGACCTTAATGCGCGGTAAATTATGTCTCCAGACTTAAACTCACTTACCTGAAGTCTTAAAGTTTTCCAGATATTTTTGCCAGTGAGCATCTGTAAGTCTATCCACCTGCAGGATAGAATCATTTTAGGTATAGAGTATAATCTCAAGGATATTAGTCTCGAAGAGCCTAAACGTTGATCCGAGAGTCCAGAAGATACAAGAGTTTTTGTTTTCATTAGATTCACGAGGTGAAAATAAAAGAAGAAAAATTCATACCAACATTTCTGTCTCTGATGAAAGGACAGCCTGGAGTTTGGCCGCGAACCTTTGGATTATATTATAGACGATAACCCCACTGACCTGAGAGGTGTAAATACTATACCTCGAACGACCCGAAATTGTGAAATTTACGACCTGAGACTTTATGACCTGATGAATTTAGAGTATACATCCCCAGTGACCTTAGAATATGTGTTCCTTGTGACCTGAAAGCATGTCTCCCAGGTGCGTAAGTGTTCGATGACCTTAGTGCATGACAACCCTTGTGTCATGAATATCTCCATCCCCAGTGACCTGTCTGCGTATTCATGACCTGTGTGACCCTTCACGTGCTTGGCCCCAATGACTTTAATATGACCCCATCGGTCTGAGTGCAGTGAGCCCGATGTTCTTGAGTGTACGTAACTCCCAGCGATCTCTGGACGTGTGGCACCGGTGACCTGAGTGTTTCATGGCTTCTGTACCGTAGGCATAAGTTCTGGGACGCTGGAGGGATCGGCAGAACTCCGCCTGTTATCATGATAGCTGCTGCACGAGCTCTTTGGCCATAATCCCCTACCCGGAACCTGCTGCAGTGAGGGTAAAGACTTGGGGTAGGAATGCAGACGACGGGAAGCCACTCTGTAGAACGATAGAGTTCCTGAGAGTTGGGTAGCAGGTGATACGGTGGTAGGGGCGACGACTGGTAGAAACAGGGGATGGATGACAGTACAGTCTGCCCCCCGGGAGAAAATCAGCAAGTGGGAGGATGACCCTGTCAATATATCCGAGGTGAAATGGAGATGATTACATGCAGGCAGGTTACTCTGGCTCTCTGGAACGTAACTGGTTAGTAGGAGGCAGGAACTAATTCTTAGATTCTCGAGAGAAAGTATTTGTTTGAGTTGTTTATATGATTCTGGTATCAGTGTGGTTATCTGACAGATTTTTGGTGGCATGAACAAGGAATGTTAGTCATGAGGATCAAGAGTGATAACAAACAAGAATTATTTTCTCGCAAGGGAAACTTAAACTGTATTTTAGACGAAGTGTTGAGAGGAGTTTAGTTTCAACATTTCAGTCAACGAAATTCCGAGGGTATGAGACTAACTGAATGAGACTGTGTGGGATTCATCAGTGAATGAATTAGACAGAGACGGAACGGTACCTGAAGGATATGATAGAGTGGATGAGTCAGAAAGTGAGGGAGGGGATGAAACAGTATACAAGTGATAAGTTGAGGTAATAAGGGAGTAAGTTAAGGTATTAAGGGGGATAGAATGGGGAGGGGAAGAAAGTCGGTCACTCTGCATGGAGTGATGAAAGAAGAGACTAGTTTAATTTGGGGTTAAAGTTGTAAATAAAGAACATGGCGAGTGAATGAGATAATGAGAGAGCAAGGCAGGGTAAGGGAGTTGGACGGTAAACGAAAATGTGAGAGTGATGCAATTAAGGACTGAAGTGTGGACGTGAAGCGGGGATTAGGTAAAGCAGTGAGCAAGTTCGGCAGTGCAGGAAGGTATAGTATGGCAAAGATGAACTGATGATCATCACGCAAATGAATGATTAAGTGATAGCATGAGGAAATAATACATCTAGCTGATGAGTACTGAGAGAGTGAGTTATTGACGGCATGAGTGTGAGAATCAGTCATGTATTTATGTGGTGATGATATGGGGAGCTAACGTGGTGATCAATAAGTGGAGCTCTCAGATCATGGGTAAATGAGACAATTATATTTAGAGGATATCGAGATGAATGCGAAATGCAGAGTCAAATAAACGGAAGGTATAGCAGCGGTCGAAAGAACAAGAAAATGAGTTGATATATGACTATGAGGGAGTGAAAGAGGAGGGGAGTGAGGCCGTAAGAGAATGGGCAGGAAATTGAGAGATAATGAGGTAGAGAGAAACTGAGACAATGAGAGATGAAGTAATGGAACAAGACGAGGAGCTCGGGAATCTAGAGCGAGTCAAAATGGGTGAGAGAGTGAGAGAGAGAGAGAAAGAGAGAGAGTGGGAAAGAAATAGAGAAAGATTAAGATAATGAGGCAGAGAGAAACTGAGTTGATGAGGAAATGAGAGTGAATGAGGTACTAAGGCATTTAGAAGTGATAGAGTGAGGGAGAGTGAAACGGGATGTGTTGGCCACGACCGCTAATGAGAGCAGTGGGTCAGTAGGACCGACTGGAGGAGATTTATGTCAGGAGAGTGACCGTGAGCGTTAGGTGTATTAAAGTCCCTCCCTCTCCTTCGTAGGACACACGGATAACCCTCAACTATCTGTAGGACTACGCATGTAGCCTTCAGCGTCGCCTTTATCGCTCACTACATTAAGATTAATAATTTTCACGGCTCTTTAAATGTATTTATGACCATATACTGCGTGTGGCTTATTTTTCAGACATCCATGGAAGAAAATATTTATTTCACTTGTATTACAGCATGTACTGATAATTCCAAGGAGAGCTAAGTGTGACGTAGGAAATTTTCTTGAAAACATGATACAAGACAGACGAATATTGGTTGATACTCAGGCCTGATCCAGTAATGTGGTCTTGATGTTGTTACAGTAATGCCGTTGGAAGGTGGAGAGAGAGAGAGAGAGAGAGAGAGAGAGAGAGAGAGAGAGAGAGAGAGAGAGAGAGAGACATATATATCTCTATATATAACAAACACCTTCAAGCGTACATTTGTTATGAGTTGATATCCATACGAACCTAAGCATATCTTTCCTCTCTCCACAGACAGACAACAGCAAAAAAGCAGGAGGAGGACGTCGTGGGATCAAGAAAACAACCGCAGGCATGTGGAAGGATTCTTGCCAAGGAGCTGTGGTGTGGTTGTACAGTTATGTGACCTTTCGATTGAGGTGAACCCAAGCACGATGTTTTGACGAGTGAAATATAAACAGAGGCTCGTGAGGTGAGGGCGACTTGATGGATCTATGAGGATTGGTGGACGAAGATGTCACTGAAAATCACATGTGCTCTTCATGAAATTGTTGTAGTGAAATGATAAAAACTGTGTGTAGAGAGTAGTTTATCACAACAAGTTCCTGTTTTTCGCACATTAGAAAAGTAAATAATACCAAATATTGATTCCCTAAAGAGTGAGATATTGTTGTGTGATGTTAGAGAAAATACTACATAGAGCCCCAGCAAGCTCTGTCTGACTTCCGTGATGTGTGATTTAAGTGCGGCGTAGCAAGTGTACCCTAAAGGCAACCAGTCTGCAGACAAACGTTACTTCTACCAAGACCTTTCGGAAGATGGCTCCAAAAGCTTTCTTCTCCTTCCTGCAGCTGCTTCTCCTGCTAGCGACGTCGTTTTGGGCCCTTCCATCTGCTGCAGGTAAGCACCAAATGTAGAGATCATAGAGAGAGAGAATGAGCTAACTTTCTGGTGATGATTGAAGGGACCCCTCCCACATGGTTTAGGAAATTACAAAATCCGAAAAAAATCTTGGGTATCAGGATTTCTAATGGCCATTGTCACGGGATATCTTTTAACCTGAGGGTATATAAAAAACTTTATGAGTGAAGGACCACTTACTAAGGCGCCGCATATTGGTCGAATTATTGATAACGTATCAAGTCTCATGGCAAGTAAATCTTATTTCTTTTCTTTGTGAAGTGCAGACGTATATAAATAGCCACACCCTCCTTAATGGAAATCTATTTTTGCGTACGTTCTTTGATGGGTGTTTTTATATAAACTTTCTGGAGAGAGAAAAGGGGAGAGAGAGAGAGAGAGAGAGGGGGGGGGGGTTTATCAACAACCTGACTTTGTCCAGATTTGTTACTGCTGTTTCTTCGGCCAGTCTTATTACATAGTTAGCACTCCTGAGCTCATCTGGAACTAACACGAGCCATATATAAGTTTTCTTTTAAATGAACTTGTTGTTCGCAGTCCACAGTCAACCAAGCTGTTCATCCACCTCTAGCTCAGGTGATATATATATATATATATATATATATATATATATATATATATATATATATTACTAGGAA
>JAYMFT010090605.1:0-14037 GCA_038088735.1 Panulirus argus | reverse complement strand
TATTATGCATGTGCGTGTATATGCAGCGTGTGCAGGGCATTTAAGTTGTAAGTGTTCGTTGTCTTCCTTTCGGTAGTTGCATCGCGGGCATGAAGGGTCTTAAGATATGTTGAAACTGTGTTTGTGGTGTTGCAGTGATGGGTGATTCCGAGAGCTGCTTAAGGAGCTGAGACGTGTTCGGAACAGTTCAGTCCATACACGTACATATTCTTCGTTTGAACTTCAGAGGTGCCGGTCAAATGTTTCGGATCCTGCTTTGAATCATCATCAGTGAGCTGCAGCAGCAGTTGTACAAGGCTCTATAGGAACCTATTTAAGAGTAATATATTAATGTAGTAAACTAAGGATTATTAAAGACTAAACTGGAAGAGACGAGCTAGTAACCTAAAGAAAAAAAATGTATATAACATTTGTGGTTGCCATATATGTAGTGTTGAGGAGGTGGTTTTGTTCTCCTTTTAACGTAGACTATCCGGCATTTAGTCGTGGAGCAGAGAGGACTTGATTTACGTGTTTTGAACCGAAACTAATGAAGATCTTTCTACACAAAATTTTGCTGTATTCAAAAATTCATTTCTATTGATTATATGTTGGGGGTGTCATACCAAAAAGCAAGATGGCCGCCAGATATGAAAAAGATATTTTCAAATATATATGACTCAAAAATATATATACTCTTATTTTATGTTCAACTTATCAGTTGTAGATCATCTTTTATGGTGTAACTATAATATTTTTTTTTTCAGATGTAAAAAAAATCTTAACTGGTCGTCAAAAATGTGAAGAGTACTGGTACCAGAATATCTGTAATTGATATTAAATCATTTGACTTTTTAATTTTCTGAGGTTGTTTCCATTTAAGATTAACGTTAAAGTAAACACTTTTGGATAATATATTCTCAGATTTATTTTTATTCGTCGAACCAGAGTGGACAGTACAATATGTGTAACACAGGATTTTTATTTCAACATTGTATATTATAATGTATATTATAACTTCAGTTTATGTACATAGTATTGTTATTTTATGTTAATCAAATACAGGTTTCTAAAGATCACAGCCCTTATACGTTAATCAAGGTCAAGTTCCAGGATGTCACTGTCTCTTGTTCTCTCTCTTATCTCAACTGTCCTTGTAGATGTAGGAGTTGTTGATTGTCTTGCAGCTTTGTTAAGGATTCATCATTTTCCAGTGGCTTTTTTCTTGTGTGTTTGTGTGTGTTTCTTCGTTCCCGCTTGCATGATCTGGCAGCACATACCAAGCGTGTCGTGTATCGTTCTACTGCCCTAATATAAACATGTCTATTTTTTCTGTATTTTGCTGATAATTGGCCCTTGTAGGATTTGTGAAAGGCTTGGAAAAGTCAGACTTGAAGCCATCAGGTTGTTGCTTACTTTCAAAGTCAGATAGTGTCCGTAGGTATCTATGTTCCTAAGAGTTGGACAGCATGATGATAACCTATCTGAATGTCCTAATCTGTTCGACACCTCGGTAAGTCTTCGGTGTTTCCAGTTAGAGTTTATTGTGCGAGGCCAAAAGGCAAAGGTGTTTCCTTGGGTTTTGTCGTTCAGTGTGTCGTACCAAACACGACACCGGTACTTACTGGCTCATGATCCTCTTGTTCAGAGCCTTCATTAGTTTATCTGCCTTTACTGTGAAAAGTTGTAGGTTATCTACTGCTTTGGATGTATTGAGGTGGTCTGAGGAGGAAGGCAGCCTCGTGTACATAATGGACATGAGTTAGTCCCTGTTTATGGCAATGTCTCCTGAGAGGCTGTTAGTTATATGGCAAACTATTAAACCCGCCCACGGTTCAAGAGAAATCATCCAAGAATTTTAATTTTTTTGTTTTTTTTATTTGACAGCCGTAAATTCTTATATGTATTGGGCCAAGAGGTTCACATTTCAGGCCCATAATTGTTCATAATAAAAGTTTGCTTAACGATCTGTGTTACTTCTTCCGTTGGTGTATTGTGTAGAAGGTGAGGAAATTTTGATTTTTTTTGTAAGTACTCAAGTCGCATGTGTTGGAATTTTACCCCTTTATGCAATGAGATCTCTTCCAGATAATTATTTCTGCTGGAAGTGAAGAGTCATGCAATTTAGTTGCCGCTTCACGAATTTTAGACTTGTTTCCATCTGAAGATTTCCCAAGAATTCACGCTTTCCCTTTTTCTTACGATCATGATTGCCGTAAAAAAGTTCAGACATTGTGGATCTGCTGGAACATGAGAGTTTCAACATCACTCTTAAGCATTTTTAGAATTTCGTCCTGTTTTATTGTCTTGCATAGCAGGACTATTACTATCTGGACATATCATTTCATTGAAATACTATAGCGAAATGAGACTAAATACTGTGAAATTATAGATTTTTAAAGAAGGCTTCTGTTTTTGTTAGCTTCCTTCACTTCTGTCCATAAATTTTCATGAAATTTTAGATTTCTGATGTGTGGACGTCAGGTTTTTACAGCCCAATGATTGTTGCTCTAAATTTAGAAGAAAAAAAATGACCAGAACTTGAAATGACAAAAAAAAAATTGCAATGATTACAGCCACAACTTTACGATCTATTAGAATATTGTATGAAAACAGTATTAGAAACGTTCTATATACACATTTATGAATTTTATAACTCGGTACTGAATACCAAATAAGAGGAATCTTGGAAATGCTTTAACTAAAAGGTATATATAAAGCACTTTTAGTGTAATGCTTAGGCCTGCAAGCACTGTATACCATAGACTTGAGATATTTCAGTTCTTAGGCCTATAGTTGATAGTAGATCAGGAACCTCCTGTGGCTAGGGGAATCACCACACACTGTTCACATATCTAAACATTACATGTGTTTTTGAATGAATCAAATTATTGACTTTCCTCAGATATCGAAAGCTGTCAAGCCTTCCATGAATTTACTTCATAAATGACCCACCACAAAAAGACTGCACGGGAAGCTCTGGAGATTGTTTGATCATGTGAATGTTTCTCACTTTTACTATTGTATCGTCTCCATTTTGCAGTGTAAATGGTGAAGTTCACTTTATGTAACTCTTGTTATATTAATGCACGTGCAATAAGTCGAATAAAGGAAAAAATTATTACTTGGTCACTGTTGGTATTTATGTTACTAGACTTAAAATAACTACTGTTAATATGATGAATGATAAACTGAAATTTTTTTTAAGTTTTGGTGGTAATTTTAATGACAAATTGATATTTAACACTAACAAGTCTTCAGAACCTTTCATGATAAAAAGGGATATAAAACAAAACAAAGATATTTATACAGAAATTGTCATTCTTTGAAATTCGGCGGCCATTCTGATAGTTTTGAATAGCTCAAACAGAAAGGAGAATGATGGTTAAAAGCTTATGCCGTAGACGTTCTGTCATATCAAACATTTTGAAGCTTTTTTAATACTTTAAGAGCCATAAATACAAATAAGGACGGCTTTTCATGTTTTAGGGGTATCATCTTAAAATTTTGGCATTTACGCTCAGACATATTTTAAGAAGAATTGGATGATTGAATTCAGCTTGCTTTCTTTTATGCCTCTGGAAGTCTTCAAAACCTTCCGGAATGAGAAAAAGTGAACAAGGCTCGTCAGCCCTGGGACTAATTAATTTAGCTCGTGAGTCGTCGGGCTTTGAGAAGACCTTAGATGAAAAGGATGAAAGCGTTCCGTGTGAGCTGTAGGTTTTATCATTCCTGTCGCATGACGATCCGTTGTCACATGGCTTCTCGACTTGTCCAAAAACACCTCTGTTTACTTTTTTTTTTAAGATTTTTTTTTTTATCTCACTGAAGCTTTGTTAAATATGTGGTGTATGAGTGTATACTTAAGAGTTGTCTGAAGCCCCTCAAGAACTGTGGTATGGCATGAAGGTCTCACAGTCCTGCTTAAGGATCGTATCGTCGTGCTCAAGGGTCGCAGCTGTCGTGCACAAGGGTCGTACCGTCGTGCTCAAGGGTCGCACCGTCGTGCACAAGGATCGTACCCTCGTGCTCAAGGGTCGCATCTTCGTGCTCAAGGGTCGCACCGTCGTGCACAAGGATCGTACCCTCGTGCTCAAGGGTCGCACCTTCGTGCTTAAGGATCGCACTGTCGTGCACAAGGATCGTACCCTCGTGCTCAAGGGTCGTACCGTTATGCTGAAGGATCGTACTGTTGTGGCTACGGATGGTGCCACGATTCTGAAGGGATTGAATGTGAGAGTTTGAGATTCCTGGTGTAGGTGAAGACAGACCATATCTCCGGTGATGCTCCCTGAAAGGCCTGTCCAGTTTTTGACGACGTAATAACTAGCCAAGTCGTTTATGGCTAAGGTCTATAAAATATAACCTGCTCATGATTGCTCTTAACACGTTAAGTCACAGGAAGGATTTTTTTTTTATATATATTTTCCCAGTACGTTCCACTCGCTTCGTTGATTTTCACAGGTTTGCAAGATGTTTCTTTCTACAACGTCGATATCATGGTGTGGTATTTCCATTTTCATCGTGCGCAAGTCTGTCTCGTCCGCCCGGCCAATAATGCGGTAGTTTAAAGGCTGTTTTTAACGGGGCTGTATATCTTCGTTGCTTATTGTCTAACCGTTGCGATTATGCCTCGTTCTTGCTCGTAGCATTGTGGTTTTGATAATCGTTCGGGGAGTACCAATTATGCAGATGCTAGTCGTCTGGATTTTTAATGTTAAAAACCCTCGCAGCATAAAGCATTTCATGAGTTCTTTTGCACACGATATTTAATGTAGTTATTCAAAGTATTTTTAGGAAAGCGTGAGGGTGATGTTCAGGATTATTTGTCTGTCGCCAGAATTTTCATATCTTTATTTTGAATTTTTTTTTCACTTCGTTTTAATCTCCGATGTATTCCACTTGACATGCATTAATGAATTTAGCATACTTCATGCACGCAGAATACAAAACATTTTATGTGGTCGGTATGCGCGTATGTCGCATTTATGGCTCTCCTACAGCCAAAGGTCATTATGCATGTTGTATGCAATTACTCCCAACAGCAGAAAGTCGTTACGTATGTTGCTGGATGTAATTGCTCCCAGCAGCTAAAGGTCATTAAAGCAGAAGCCGTGCCGTACGTTGTAAAACGTACAGAAGCGCAAAGACTGTACGCGCGTTTGGTCTCGAACAGTAATAGCACGTCCCCTTATACGGTGGTGTGGGGTACATCAACACTGTGCCGGGCAGAGATTGGCTTCAGATGTGGTGTTGCTCATCGCTGGCAGGGGCGATATGATGACCGACACACGGACCCGCACCACTGCATGTAGAAAATGAAGTCGAATCTTTTTTTTTTTATCATATGTACAAAACACACGTCTGAAAGAAATGAAAAAAGAAGAGACATTCCTGGACTTTGAGCCCAGTATGGACGTAGGAAACGAGTCTCAGTTCATAGAAACTAGTCCCTGTCTTAAATGAAAAGAAGAAGGGCGTAGAGAACGAGTCATAGTACATAGAAAACGAGTTCCTGTCCGTAGAGAACGGATCTCGAGTCCGGGTCCATACAAAACTGGTCCCAGTCCTCTTCGTCCGCCACAGCTCTCTCTCTCTTTCCCCAAGGGGAAGCCACGGGTTGGAAAGATGATACTGAAACCGCAAAGCAAAAATTTATGGTATCGGGGTTAGCAGGTGCGCGAGGACCGAAGAGCTGCGGAAGAAATAGAAAAGATTAAATGAATCTTTTTCACGTACAGATTGAAGAGGAATAACACAGACGACTGTTATGTGCGAAATTTACAGGAAACGTCAGAAGACCGTTTGTGGCCGTTGGAGACTGTTGATGCTTGTGGAAGGCTTCCCGGTTAGTGTGTGGGGGTAACTGCGACTATAGTGGCAGGGTTCCCTGCTTGGGGACTGACAATCGACAAGTCATGACTGGCCCTATGGTCAGTAACGGTAGTAGAGCGAGTGTGATCTGGAACAGACTGGCTACATGAAGTAGGCGGCTGGGTGTCGCTGGGGTTGGACACCGCCACATCCCTGTTCTCTAGACACCGGGGGATCCCGGCTCTTACCTTGGCCACGATTGCTGCACACGCACACACACACAACACACACACACACACACACACACACACACACACCTAAGGAGCTACAATCGTATTTATGTACATTTTCGAATGTTACCTGCTTAAATCTATGGCAAAGAAGATCTAGGAATGCAGAGCTCGGCAAAATTTCAAGGTGTGAAAAATCTAGAGAGGAGTCTGTTTCAACAGCTGGTGAAATTTCAGTCTTAAGGAAAGTGAGGTAATAAAGGATGTGGGTGATGATGACAAAGGATATTATACTTCCAGGCTGGAGGAGTTGAGAGAGAGGAATCCACCTTCCAGGTTGGTCCTGGAATTGGTATTGCATTTGACTTGTCGTATAAGAGGCCGCAATAGCCTCATAAGGACAGCTGTTGGCCAGAATTAAGGTAACCTTGAAGTAAATGGTCGAGATTGAGATCAGGGAAATATTTTTCGTATTTTTTAACGAAATACGTCAGAGGCAGACTGGAATATGGTGCATCGTCATTGTCTGTTCGTGGGATTAGCCACAGGAGTTAAAAGAGGTGGGCGCATGGAGGAAGAAGAATGGCCTCTGGATACGTATATATTATACACTGACTTACGAGTAGAGAAACGAAAGACACTGAATGATCAGATATTACCTCAATGCCTTTCAAGGTGGGATTGATTACTGGGCTTTATAGAAGCGAGTCCTTTATACATCGTCTGGTCGGATGACGATGTGTGATTGGACTCCTTCAATGTACCCTCCCTCCTCCAGACATATAGATTCATATATATATATATATATATATATATATATATATATATATATATATATATATTTTATTTATTTATTTATATATACACAAACGAAGATCGCCACATCACATACACGTTTTCAAAGAACCTTATGCATACTAAACGTACTCAGAGAGTCGAAATAGTGCCGCCCAACGAGAAGTGAAATAGGGACACACACACACACACACACACACACACACACACACACACACACACACACACATTCATCTTTAAGCACGTTCGAAAATAGTGTCCTCAAATATCTCTGTGGTCATTACACCCAGAAATTTTTGAATAAGAGTCTGTACTCATTACGGCGGGAGATTCCTGAGTCGTTGGTATCGTCTGGTTGCCTCGTGAAAAGATAGATATTGGCCTGGCGTGACCGCACACATGACCTTTACAAGAATTCTTTATCTTTTTTCTCTCTCTCTCCCTCCCCCCATGGAACGTGCGGAGGCTCTGGCCAAAAATGGTCTTGATTTATATTTCGTGTGGCAGGACGGTTGGTGGGGACGGAGCCACAGCACCGTCTGGGCAGGTGACTGCGTTGCTTCTCATGTCCCTTCGCGGGAAGGGCGGTGGTGGTGGTTTTGGTCGGGGATGCTGACTGTCCTGACCACCCGAAGGTACGACCCATATGAACACGACGGTACCACCTCGCAGTACTACGTTACGACCATTGAGCATGACGTTGCAACCCCTGCGCGCGACGGGACGACCCTCCGACCTAACCCTGAAGGATAGGGGTGTGAGCAAAGGTCCCACCATTCATCACACCGTACCGGCGCGGCTTGGCGTGGCGCTGCCGAAGCCACAGGAGCTTCTGCGTCTGAAACTCAAAAAGGTGTTCCACGTTTACACAAGGCAGCTGGTGTCGTCGTCCCTGGAGGGGGAGTTTGCCAAGTCATGATGGAATTACCCGCAGTTGGGTTCGCTGTTGTAAATAAAAGAATATTTCATGTGGCAGGGCATGTGAAACATTCTCCTGGATCTCCCGTGACAGCCGCATCGAGTGGCTGGAGGGTCTCGTCGAATTTATGTGTAAAGGAAGATGATGAATATTTGATGCATTGTATATCCAGGATTCTGGAGTCAGGGTGAGGGAGGGAAGACTTGAAATTGATATCGTACAGAGAAAGTTACTCGTAGATGCCGTGCGGTTCCAGAGCCACACTGACGTCTGTTTAAGTAGTATTTTACGAGACACCAATGAAAGGTCATTTCTATTATAGTGTGTGGGAGCCAGCGTGAGTGGAGGCTTTCACGTTGGTGCTTCTTAGCTGGGATCCTGTGCCAACAAGGGAGACCCTCTCCTCTTGGTGCCTCTGACCTGGGGATCCTGTGTTAGTCCGGGAGACCATCCTGGTGCCCATAGCCTTGTGACCTGAGGCATCACAATAGATCAGGATAGCCGGACTCTAGCCTCCCGTGCTTCCAACCGTATAATTTAAGTGATCCTCGAGATCGGAGAAGTTGTGGTCTAATGTATACCTCAAAGATGTAGTACTCTGAGGTTTTGTTGAATATACCACCTTGATGTTAGTACACCCTCACAGTGTTAATACACCATGGTAATGTTAGTACACATTCGTAACACTTGAAGATACCTTTTCTTTCGATAATTACGTGACATTAGTTATTTCCTGCTATTAGGTATGTTTGGCTGGGAATGACAAGACAGTTCCGACGGTAAATTCTTATAGCACGAACTTTTGTCGTAATTCGCGAAGGCTAATGACAGCTGTATTTTATAGGAAAATATAGGAAGTGAAGTCGTGAGTCACTTGATAGCGCAGGGCAACGCACGGGAGACCTGACTGGCTTGCTGTGGTGACCGTCGCTAGGGCCATATTAGTACAGAGAGTCACATCAGCATGGAAGGTTTACCGATGGAGACTAGAGTATTATCACCGGGGAAAATAAAGAAAATCTTTCGAGTCGGTGACAAGTCTTGGGCTGCTTGACGAGAAGTTTGTAGTCTCGCTGAAGCTTCGGGCAGTGGACCGAAGCGCTTCAACCATCTGAGGGGAAACTTACCAGCTGACGAAAGTGTTTGGACGTTTTGTGACCGAAAAAAAACTCCGTGTGACTTGATGGTGGAGGGTGATATACGCCCTCGATCCAGTGACTCTAGTTACTCGCACAAGAAGTTATGTCGTGGTGGAGGAGTAGGTAGTGAGTGTGGCTGGCTGGGTGGAGGCGGTCGGGGCTCGCTTGACCCTCACCAGGGGACTTTTGTCATTAGTATTTGCTCTGGCGATCACTGTTTGTTTTGACTGTCATCTTTTTTTCCCCCAACAGCGACCGCCATGACACTGGCAAAACACTGGCCAATCAGGAGCATTTCTGATGAAAATAAGACAAAAGAGGCAAGAGAAAACGAATGTAGAATTTAATCAGGGTTCCGCAGGGGGTTTGTAGTTTTTGACTTCTATTATAGGTAGAAGGGTTATAGGAAGAGGGAAAGACGAGAGAGAGAGGAGGAAGAGCGTTCCATGCGGAGGGAAAGGGGAGAGTGGTGGAGGGAGTCAGTTCCTGGAACACAGCCGCATCGTTGTTTGTGTGGAAGCGGATCGCTGTTCCATTACCGAGAAATGTATGTTTGATTTTGACTTGTCGCCGGATCGTTTTGTCTGCGTTCGTAGCAGTTACTTCAGTTCGATTATGCAGAGCGTATGTTGCTTAGAAACTTGCTTCTATCTGCAGGATTTTCCAGTCCCTAGTATAGTCTTTAGGCTTATGCTCTTGTTGTTTTAGCAGTGTACAGAATACACATACATTCGTTGCCCTTTGCGACGTGATGCGAGAGACGGTGTCCTTGTTAACCATGAGCATGCCGGCTCCAGCCGGCTGGCATGCCTGACTTCCAGGTGACCTAATGTCCGTGGAGCGGCTCCGTCGGCGACCTCCAAGGGCGACCTGCCTCGGCTGTAGTGAGGACAGGAAGAGGCAACATTCCTGGCCCGAGCATTTCCTCCGCGCCCCGTATGGTGTCCTCCTCCTCCCTCCCCCTCAGCCACTGTTGTTGTTGATGTGTTTGTGGAGCCGGGTTGATGGCTGTGTCGCCTGCCTAGCGTGTTGCTTAGTTACGGGTCGATTTGTCTGTTGTCTTCCGGTTGTCTGTGCTTTGTCAGTGTCCGTCCGTCCGTGGTCGGGAGTCACACGAGTCTGCAACGTAACTTTGGTCGTCACTTGTAAAGTCTAACTCGGCAGTGGTGAAAATTTGTTCAGTTATTCCTCGGCATTTAAAGTATCGAATGGCATAAGATCCCGAAGGTTATCAAGGTTTTCACCTGAATTTTAGGTAGTATAAAAAGCTTGGAACGTGGAACTTAGCCAGGCTCATAATAGGAAGAGATCTCCTTCTTTGGCTATGGGGCTTGATGCTGATGTCACTGACTTTTTCCCAAAATTATACACTGACTTTTCCCAAAATTATATATATCCAGCCGTTCTTATTTCGCTTATGTGTTCATGATTTAAGGCAGATTCCGTTTTTTTTTTTTGGTCACTGCTTTTGGTTTTGCGCCTTCATGTGACGGTCTTTGTTGGTAGAGTGTTCTTCGATTTAATCTGCGTCACCCTTCAGTCTGTTTACTATTGGGCAGGACCTGTTGTAACTCGCCTCGGATCTTGCCAGACCCCCACCCAACAACACACACACATACACACACCGGGCACAGCATCAGGTAGGACCTGGTGGTTAGTTCCAGGTACTAGCCACCCGTACAGTTTCCTTGGAAGGGCAGGATTTCCTTGTCTGCCCACCTGTTGGCCTGAGGCAGCCTTTGTTACTTGGCCACGGCGTGTCCTACTGACCCCGGCCTTGAAGGTTTACTGGGTCACGGCGTTTCCTGGTGACCCAGGCCTGCTGAAGAACTAGGTATCAGCGTGCCCTCCTGACTCGAACCTTCTGAAGAACTAGGTCTCATCGTGTCCTACTAACCCTGGCCTGCTGAAGAACTAGGTCTCATCGTGTCCTGCTGACCCTGGCCTGCTGAAGAATAGGTCTCAGCGTGTCCTGCTGACCCTGGCCTGCTGAAGATTAGGTCTCAGCGTGTCCTGCTGACCCTGGCTTGCTGAAGAACTAGGTCTCAGCGTGTCCTACTAACCCTGACTAGAGGAAATAGGTCCCCCTGATCCTGGCCTACTGGAGAAGAAAGTAACAGCCCCACACCAGGTCTCGAAATGTCGTCCTGATCCCGAGGTGATACTTTGCCAAGTCAGGATGCACCTTGCTGAGCTCGGATCAGGTGGCGGACCAGGTCGCGGCGGGTCCTGGTGTCAGTATCGTGTCACTTTACCGTTGACTTTTTACCATTTGACAGTCTGTGTTAATAGACAGTCCATTATATGACACTTAGCACTTTGTGATTAGCATTCCACACACTGCTAATTTTCTTTTGCTGATGTCATTTATGTTGCGCGGACTGCGGTTTAACATTTATCTTTTTTCTTTTCTTTATTTTTTTACCGTCTCATTACGTGTGAGGCTACGCCGGGAGTGAAGTATGGCGAGGCTGGATCGCCGTCAGGTGAGGACAGTGAGAGAGTATAGTGTCGTCAATAAAAAGTTTTCCCCTCAAAGGAGCCCTTGCTCTTCCTGCTAATGAGTGTACCGCAGCCTTGAAGCTGGAGGAGTTCCTGGATAGGGAGTTCTGGGGTTGTATAATATTAATGGTAATGACCAGTAGCGTTGCCAGGCAGTAGTTCTCACTGGGTGTAGGGAAGACTCTTTTGATAACTGAAGTCAAGTTTTACTCTTTTTTTGATCGACTTGAAGATGGTCTTCCATCAGCCGGATGCGAGATGCTGGTACACAGAATAGCCTCTGGAGTACGTTGCGTCTTCGGGTGATTTTTTTTTATCCATCCAGATTGCATCAGCTGGCAGGGGGAAGGGACATCAGAGTCTCTGCTCGCTAAGGCCTCTCACGATCTAAGTTTCATAAGAATTTTCGTCAGGAATATTGAGGGATGTCGGTGTATATATTGCAGGTCTGTGTGTGTGTGTGTGTGGTTAGGTGAGGACTTGGGTATTATACGGACGGAGGTTCCCCACGGATTAAGGAAATATGGGGGATATATCAGAATACGGTTTGAAGGGTGTGCGGGTACTGGAAGGAGCACCAACAGTAGTTCGAGAGATGAGGGCTGACTCGAACGCACAAAAGCCAGATTGCGGCACATGACCACTGCAAGCCATTCAGATGGAGCACGTGTGTGCACACTGTTGATAAAACTTTATATATTTCAGCGAAGATAAATCGCAATTTCATCCTAGAGAAAATAGGTGGAGGGAGACGGGTGAAGCAGAAAATGTGAATAGGGAAGGATGATAGAAAAAAAACGGGTAAACATTTGGTGTAAATGTGACGCATGAATTCAGGACGGTGTCATGTTTGTTATTCCGGCTTTTGAAATGAAGTGGAGGGCGCGTTGCTTACACCTGTCCGTCCCGTGTGTCCGTTTGCCCTGCAGATTGAGGATGTGTATTATTTATAATTTGGATTGAAGCTCTGCAGGTTTGTGACCACTTTATTGGAGATTTGCACTTAATATTGTAGTGGCTATAGGTAAGAAGTCTTTAGAGGTGTTATTATTGGTTCAGTTTTCATTTTTTGCAAGGTGTTTTACTAAGTCCAGGAACGACTGTGCGATATCGTCTCCTCCCGCAGTTCTGTGTCGATTAAACTGAAATCTTGCATGTCTTTTTCTCTCATATCATAAAGTCTTGGGACTTTATCTGCAGGGATGGCCAAGATACTCCACATACTTAGGCCAAATGCACTCTCAGATATCTCGGCATCGGTAAACAAGCACATCAGGTGTCTCACTTGTACATTCGGCTGTTTCTGTAACCAACCAGCCAAAGAACCGTGTTTAGAGACCTTCCTTAAGTTACCAAGCCAGAGTTCGCCATACCTACAGAATTCTCCATAATGCATTCGTCTCATGCGATACCACAACAGTAATCCAGGAGCTTATACCAGGGAGATGTGGCTTCAGCTGTCGCATTGTCACAGGCAGAGTTATGAGTGGAGTCTGAGAAATTTCTGCGCCTGGCCTAGTAACGAGTGGGTCAGCCAGGGATGGCATGGCTTCTGTCGGCGACTCTTCATTTATTTTTCCCTACGTCTCTCTTGGGGTAATGTAGAATGTACAAAAAACAATAAAGTGATAAGAAAAAAAAATAATGTGGTGATGTCGGGTCGGAAGTTGCTAAAAAAGTATGAAGCCAAGAATTGGGATAATACACATACTAAATGATCAGACCTACACATGATATTTAAGTCACAGAAAATTAATTGTTTACGTTCCAGACGCTTGGTTTTTAAGTGTGATGGCAGTGTTAGTGGACACCAGTGATACTAGTTTGAGTCCCTGACTGGACATTACCACGCACTAAACACAGTTGTTCGCATTTACAACAGAGCATTTTAATGTACACTAATGAACTCAGTGTGTGGGCGTGTACATGCCTTAACTGTGTTGTGGTGTGACGTGCAACCGGCCATCGTCTCCGTCTATGGGTTTCCAAGAGAGTATTCTCCAAGATGTCTTCAGCAATTCTGCCATCTAGTTAATGGTAAAGGTTTCGAAGATAGTGTTCTCCAAGATGTCTTCAGCAATTCTGCCATCTTGTTAATGTTATAGGTTTCCAAGAGAGTGTTATCAAAGATGTCTTCATCAGCGGCGCCTCCATCTATATAATGGTGCTTGTCACTCTGGTGGGGATGGTCAGTTAAAGCACAGCATGCAACCAGTTTTCTTTGACTATCAAATGTCATGTTGGGATGATCTCTCTTCACCTGCATCATCTTTATTCTCGTTTTCATTTTGTTTTATTTCGCCTCTCCATCTTTTATATCATCATGTATTCACGATCTTTTTTTCTCTATTGTTTCATAAGAATGTTTGCTTGACATTCTGATGGTAATACATAAATTTGTACGAGAAACGAGATAGTGTTGAATTATGTTTAAAGATGTATTAGTAAGTTCATTAATGACTTTTTTGTGTAATCCGCTCCTCTCTCGGTTGTCAGCTGTTGGTAGTAAAACTTGGCGCTTTGTTACGTACATTGTAATGATGTCATTAGTTACCTACATGTTCAATGGGTGAAGGATGACAGACACTATGGTGGTCGCAGATTGATTGATTACTAATAATAATCACAGGTTGATGTACACTTTCCAATCCTTTATTCG
>JAYMFT010090594.1:0-14037 GCA_038088735.1 Panulirus argus | reverse complement strand
ACTGTTGTGGTGGTGTGGGCTGTTGTGGTGGTGTGGACTGTTGTGGTGGTGTGGGCTGTTGTGGTGGTGTGGACTGTTGTGGTGGTGTGGGCTGTTGTGGTGGTGTGGACTGTGGTGGTGGGGGAGGGAGGCTTGCAAAGCGCCCCTTCCTCTGCGTCACCCTTCCTGTTGCATGTGCCTGGCGCATTCCCCCAACCACTTCCTTCCTCAGTCCTCCTCTTCCTCACATTTCCTTTTCTCCAGCTCTATTTTCTCCCAGCTCATCGCTTCCCCTGTTCTCCTCTACCATAGCTCTCTCTCCTCCAGCTCTCCTCTTCCCCAGCTCTTCTCTACTCCAAGCCTCTTCTTCCCCAGCTATCCTCATCCTCAGCTCTCCTCCTCCCAGCGTTCTTTTCCCCCCAGGTCTATTCTCCCCAGCTATGCTTTTTACCAGCTATCTTCTCTTCAGCTCTCCACTTCCCCAGCCATCCAGAGAAATTGTTGAGGTCTGTGCAGTTAACACGATTACGTCTCCTCTTTGAGCCTGGTCTCATTCCTGCATTTTTCTCACTTACCACATAATCATCACATAATGTACCACATGATCACTTCTCCAGTTTACATGTAGTGTATGAGGCCTTTTCATAATGGCTGCACACTGGCAGAGGAAATTATTCCTGTACAAACTCATGGAACGAGTGTCTCCATGACTCATCTCTCTCCATGAGTATTCTAGTTCCCCTAACTCCCCCATTATTAGCAATTTACCACGTACGTCTGAGTGAGTGAGTGTTTTACTGTGTTTTCCTGTAGTTTTTCTTCCTGTACGTTAGAATTAATTATTATTGCGAATGGACCTCATTCCTGTGTTGTTTAAACTGGTCATCTTCCAGTATTTCTTGAAATTTAAGGCTGTCTCATATTAAGATGGCCAATCATCTTCCTCTCTCTCTCTCTCTCTCTCTCTCTCTCTCTCTCTCTCTCTCTGTCCCAGTCATCATGTATCCCTCTGGACACAAGAAGTGAGATGTTATCTCGTGCAGAACTTATTTTTCACAACTCCTACAATTTCAGGTGCATTTTCCCTAATACGGTCCTTGAATTCCAACACTCCTCCATCCGCACCCATCATACAGTTGTGTGCATCGCTTTCAGTTAAACCTTTCCATCACGTGGCCCTCCTGACATCTTAGTGGTCAATTCCGTCTTCTTGCTTCGTTTCATGTCTCCTGTTTCTTGCCTTCTATGTTCTGATCTTCTCTCTCTTTCTCTCTTCTTTAGGTTCATTACTCTACTGAATTCCTCCTTGTCCTTATTTTTTTTCATGCCAGATTCCGAGCCGACCGTAAGCATTACTTATGTCTTGATTATATCCACCAATTCTCCTTGTTTATCTAATTTATTTTATTCTCCATATCCACCCTTTCCTCTCCATGTGGCCGAAAATAATCAGCCATTTACATCTATCAACCTCCGGCTTCCCTAATCTCTCCTAATTTTGGTGCAACCCACTTGTCTGCTGAAACCCATTTTTATTTTCCAAAACTTTTTTCCCGTTGAATATTCAGAGTGCGAGTGAAAGTTACCAAGGCGGGTTTAGCTCACATACGTTTTCTATTTCTGGAAGATTTTGCTGTTATTGATTCAAACCGCATTTCTACAGTGCTACAGTTCTTTGAGTCCACTATCAATGATCAAAAGGAAAAAGATAATTTCCATATCATTGACGGTTTTAGAATCTTAAAGTTAAGGTCTCGTAAAGAAATATTCCTTAACAGTAACCTTCTTAAAGGTTCCAGATTTAATGTCCCGTCAACAAATGTTCTTTAACAATAACCTTCTTATTGGTCCCAGATTTAAATGTTCCTTAACAATAACCTCCTTTAAGGTCCCAGAGTTAAGGTCTCGTAAGCTTTTGTGATTCAACAGACTCTCTCTCTCACTCTCTGGCTTCTGTTAGAAGACGAAGACGAGAAGATAGATCAACAGGCTCCAGATCCTTCATGTTTATACCTAGATACCCTTAAGATAAGACATCAAGCTCTAGGTGCCTCATGGGTAGACCATGGAAACTCAGAAGATAGAGCACTAGCTCCTGTTACAGTCCAAACATTGATCATGGAACCTGACTTTACACTTGACGCCAATTGACTAAACTCTAGAGAAGAGGATTTACATGGGCTCTAACTTATGGGCTCTGGATTACAGGCTCCATACGAGGAAATCTGGCCAAGGGGCTCTGTCCGAGGGGCTCTGGAGAAAGGATATCCAGTTGAGGAGGCTCTGGACGAGAAACTCTGGACGAGGGGTTCTGTTCCAACGGCTCTGTTCCAGGATTCTGTTCCAGTAGCTCTGTAAGAAAATGTTACGAACGAGAGGCCTCAGCAGGAAGGACTGCGCGACGACCTGTGGACAAGGAACATGGTGAGTTTCCCTTAAAATCATGCACGTCTTGCTGACGCCCTCCGCGAAATAAGGTTACCACAAATGTGGTCAGTAGGCTTTCATCCCCCCTTCCCCAGACGACCATCAGACGGCCACAAGCGTTAGCGGAAAGTCAAAGGAGATTTGATTTCTTGGTCGAGAGATGTGGGAATAAATATTCCATCAAGTTCCCCCCTATGGCAACAGAGAAGGAAAACGTACTCAATGCATGAATGGCTTGTGGCAACAGAGAACGAAAACGAACTCGATGCATGAATGTCTCATGGCAACAAGGAACGAAAACCTGCTCAGTGCATGATTATCTTACGGCAACACGTAAAAACACACGTGCTTAGGGCATGAACAGGTTATGGCAGAAGAGAAGGAGGTTGGTGACCACAGGAATGATCAAGGCAGCTCTCTAACTCAGTACGTGATATTACAGGCCTTACCTAAGAGAACCCCCAGTGTGTTACAGTGCTAATCCCTTCGACAGTAAGTTGGCTTTCCAAATGAAATATGAGCCATTGAAGAGACCTGATAATTCACACGTGCAACAAGGCATAATCATTAAGTTAATGAGTTCAAGAGCCTTACACAGTGTGTTTAAAAAGTGCATAGTTAATCATGTTTATCTTCGTTTTCTCGAACAGAAAACACAGCTTCTGTTGCTTATAGAGAACCATCTGTATACTTTTTCTTTTCTTTTAACTCGTTGTATAAATGCTAGTACCAGTGCGACACAGCTTGGATGAGAGAACCTTGCGTTCGATGTGTTGTCGACAAACGTCGTGTACTTGGTAACTTGCTGATGGAGGTAAACAAAGCTATTCCAAAGCCTTTTGTGAGCGCTATTCTGTGCCCGTATGAGAGGGATTTGCCTCATCGAAAAATCTCGTCTTCTTTCTCTACTGATTACTCTGTAGATCACCGGTCCTCTCTTATGATGCCACGCCTTCGGCAAATGATGCTCATAGACCATCACTAGCTTGTTCTTTGTTTAAGGTTATAATAATTTCTCCGTAGGACCATCAATGTTTTTTAAAGATAAATACGCTAGCAAACATACAATAGGGATATACTGACATAAATTTTATGGTACGTAAATCATTTCAACTCTAATACTTAAAAGGAATATTGTTGCTCTTAACTAGGCTCGGGTCCGACCCAAACTGTGGTGTATAATAACCGTAAACTCCCCACTTCTTTCAAGATTCATGAAGATAATAGTACCAAATGATAGTGCTCTAGGACACTTAAATCAAGAACATTCATGATAGTACTTAGAGTTCAGTGGTGGAACTTGATTCTTGCAAGTAAAGATATAATGGTACAATTATCGTAAGGCTTCCTCGACAAACATACATTTGCGACGTGGTGCAGGAACTCAAGATACAATGATACAGCAGTGCAGTAAGGTAATGATGCTAGGATAAGGTACTAGAGTACCCCACTGCTTTCCTACAAAATCAGGAGCTGTAATTTAAAGACAATTTTGTCAGTTTTGACAACTTATGTATAAGTACAGTACCTGAATTCTCTCATGTGATTATTATATTCCAATGTAGAATAATATATGGAATATGAGTCTTTAGTCAAATCCATTAAGCAATGAGTAAAAATAATCAACATAAGCACGCAGTGTGGCTATATGCCTCAATACACCCTCTGTCAGAGAGACGTTAGCTAAGACGAGCCATGCGACGAATTTACATAATACGACCTCTGGTGGGAGAATATGACTTCTTTCTCCCCACGACGGAAAATTCTCGCGAGAGACTTTCAGAATCAAGTTTTCAAGGGGATCAGTTAAGTTGGCCCGTCGTGTGACCTCCTCGGGTTTACGCCAGGGAGCGTGTGGTAAGTCCTGAGGGCTCAGGGCGGCCAACCTGGGGCGCCGAGATAAGAATGACTGCTTGAAGACGTCACCAGAACTGCAGTGTAACTCCCTCTCCGTCAGCCGGGCCAGGCCAGGCCAATATTACAAGTAACTGTAATGATGCGTCGTACTAACTATATTGGGTACTACGATGGATTTTCTTTGCTAATATTCATGGAAATTTTAGCTGATATATGGGTAAATATGGCGTGTAAAACGAAGGCATGTTATGGATTGAAAAGCTGCAAATGAATCGCTTGTTCCTAACAGACGGTTCTACAATGTTGTAGATCATTACTTCAGTAGTTATGAGACAGTCCTGTGGACTACTGTTACAGCAGTTGATGCCACAGTCTTGAAGAGTACTGCCCCTGTAGGTACTACGGAATACTGCCTCAACAGGTGATGCTACAGACCTACAAGTCACTGCCCCAAGAGGTAATGCTAAACTCCTACAGATCACTGCTCCAACAGGTGATGCTGCACAGTCCTACAGATCACTGCCCCAACAGGTGATGCTACGAACCTACAGATCACTGCCCCAAGAGATGATGCTACACAGCCCTCACATGCAGACACAGTACAAGAGGATCTCACTGGACAAAGATGTAGTGGTACCCGCTCGCCCACCGCCTCTCCTGTAGAATATCATCCGTGCACCTCCAGCCACTCCGCCTCACCTGTTAATCCCACAGTCTTGTGCCTCCGGCTCACGTTAGATCTCCCATTTTTTCCTCCCCACCTGTGGCCCAGAGCCCCACATCTGACGAGGCGAACCCCCGGAGGCTGTCTTACGCCATACAACCTCCCGCCAACACGGCACATTTTATACTCCCTGTTATGCTTCGAGCTACTGGGGAACCTTTTTATTTTCAATTCCATTCCAGCTGGGATTTCTCCGTCTCTCTCTCTCTCTCTCTCTCTCTCTCTCTCTCTCTCTCTCTCTTGTAGAAGATCCCCACCTGCTGGTACTTTAGCAGGTCATGTTGGAGTGTTCTTCACTTCAGGATTGAAAGGCTTGCAGGAGTGAAATAAGCTACCTCAAAATACTTAGCTTCACGAATCCTCTCATACCATTTCATTTTGTAAAAAGAAGATACACTGAATCTTTACAATCATGCAGCATCAAAGAGCAATGATCCCTTGAGTCCTGTGAAGTGCCATAATATGTCTTAGTACGTAAAACATTAATGATGTAGTCAAATCCAGGTTAATCGAATCCGTCCGGCATAATGCGTTCAGCTCAACAGCAATCCATTTTTTTCCGCTGCACCCGAGTAAACACCTGAACAAGCCAAAAATATATTCATGGAATATTCATCAGGTTACACTCTCACCCTTCTTGGATAGCTTACAGACGCATAAAAGTAGGAAAAGATGAAAAATACCATACGCCTCCACACCCCAGCCATATTTATATATAGGATTTGAAGCAGAGTGAGATAGGTATTAAGTTTTAGTTAGAGCCTAGATGTTCGAGCGGAGCTAAGCTCAAGGGGAAGGGGGAAGAATGGTGGCTCGGGAATGTCCAATTCTTAAACTTTAGGGTTAGTGTACGGGTGAGAGCTAAGGAGGGGGCGATGGCTTAACAAGGAGTTGTGGGAATGTGTTATACAGTGTAAGAAAGTGAGTTGCAGACTTATGGAGGTGAGAATGAAAGTGAATTGCGAAAGGCGGATTATTGTCACTGCTTATGCGGTGAGTAAGAAAGGCGGGTGCTTTTTGGATGAGCTGAGGGAGTGCATCAGCAATATTCTTGCAAGGAATCGATTATTAATAGTGGGAGATTTGAATGCAAGAGTGGGCGATGTGGCACTTGAAGGTATATAGTTAGGGGTATAGTGTCTCAAGTGTAAATGGAAATGGGGAGCAGCTTGTGGAACTGGGCGCTGAAAAAGGACTGGTGGTTTGGAATACTTTGTTTACAGAAGGAGCACACACGAGGAGACGTGGGTGAGTAGAGGTAGTAGTGAGCGGCGCCATAGGATTATACAGAACAATTCTTCACCAGAACGAAGCAGCTTCTCAGTTTGTCGCACTTCTGCGTCCTCAACCGGTTCACGGAAGCAACAGCTCATGATAACAAAAGAGATTTACTCGACCTTTTCCTTAAAAGATTGTTTGAAAAATCTTGTAGCAGTGACGACACAATTCAAGATGCTGTAGAACTGAAATGTTCGATAGACTGCTGGAAAAGGCTGATGCACATTTTGAAGCCTATGTAGTTACTCTGCGAGGAAGTAGTCCAGGAATCAAAAGCCGTTTTCCCCATCCCGGAAAAGCGAAGAACAACGACAAGCAACAATCCTTATTAAGATGTCACGGGCAGCCACACACCACACTTTCTCCTCAGTGAGCTTCGCGGTCATCAAAGTGGTGCAACCATCGCCAGGAAGGCAATCACTCTACTGATAAGCGATACGATATGTAATCAGACAGGTTAGTAGTGCAGTCAGGGCGACTGTCAGGTGCAGAGATAACCCGAGTCAGTTACTGATGCCACCGACGGGACCCATCCCGAGGAAGATCTACCTGTATACGGGCTTGGTAACATCGACGGGGCGACTTGAAGGCCAGGCGGTCGAAATGATGCGAGATGCTCTGCCACATGGCGCAACGTTACCACATGTCTCGTGGAACCAAACCAATACATCGGGATACCTTTAGGTAAAGATGGTCGATCGGGTCACCGCTGATATCCCCGAGGTCCTCTAGTCTATTGTGAGCCTCCTTTCTACGCTGGTAAAGTCCTCGCTACTATAATGTTCGAGAGATCTATCAGGGACTGCTTGATGGGGAACATCCCTAGAGTCTGCAAATCTTCGACGCCAGAACGCTCACAATGATGGTCGTCAGAAGGGTTCTGGAACTCCATCGGAGAAAGAGATCCTTTCCAACTCTGGCAACACCCGGCGATCACGTCAAAGGCCAATTTCATCGTCATCGAAGACGAACAGTATGCAAACCAAAAACAGTTCTGTGACAAAGGAAACAGGGACCATCCAGCACCCTGAGAAGGGATCAAGAATCTACATAAAGGTTGATTCAAAATCGGTTGAGGCCAAGCTTAAGCTTATCTTGCTAGAGGAGTACCGTGCTGACATTTCAGGATGGGACATTCTGGTGGACAGTGAGTGGACAAATGGGGCGCTGGAACCTGACACCACGTACAGGCGTCGTTCTTCCAGTCCAACATCGGGAAAGATCTCGTGAGAATGCTCCGATCTTGTAACTTCTGTCAACGAATCGCCAACAAGGGAAAGATTCATAGGGTGTCTCTTCAACCCTCGCCAATTTTATCACAACTTTTGGAAGGTGCCCCGACTGATTTCATGGGGCCAGTTAATCCCCGAGCTACGAAAGGTATCCATGTGTTTCCAGACATTGGTATATTTCGCAACGAGATGGCCGGAGGCTGTGTGATGCAAATGTATCGACACTGCCACGGTAGCAGAGGCTCTCCCTCCTCCCCCAAAGTACTCTGCAGAGTGGTTGTCCCGAAAGAAGTTCTCTTTGTTGGGTTTACAGTTTACCTCCGAGGGAGTGGATGAGGTCTATGGACCCCTCACCATTAAAGGATTAAGGACTGTACCCCACCACCCTCAGCGCACTGGTTTCTGCGGGAGGTTCACTCAAATTTTAAAGAAGATATTGAAGCATGCAGCCGCCGAGCGACCTAAAGAGTGGCCACAACATGTTGTTCCGCTCCTGTCTACTTACAGGGAAGCACAACAGAGTAGTTTGAAGTTTCGCTCTTTCGACCTACTCAATGGAAGGACATTTATGGGGCCCTCTACAATTCCTCGTCAGCTACAGGACGACGAAAAAGATTCGTCGTCTGAGGTCAGGGCTACGTTTGAGTCTATTGTAGATCTTGAAGATCACGTCTCCAAGCGACATACGAGATCGCCAGGGACGAGTCACTTAAGGCACAAGAGTATAGAAGCACTACGATCAAAGCCCCAAATAAAATGCTTCGCAGAAGTAAAACCATTCACAAGTTTCTTGGACCTTTCGGTGTTCTGATGATATGATATTTTGAATGTGTGGAGTTGATTAAGAGGACACTTCAGCTTTTGTGGAAACCCTAGGATCACATATGTTGAGACAGTGACAGTAGCCAGTGGGGACATTAGTCGACCTCTGGCTTCCGAGCTTTGTCGAAGCGAGGCAGGGGAGGACATGAACACGAAGAGAAAATCATGTGCACGCTAGAGCCAGTTGATCCGCGGGAGGTCACCAAGAAATGTGATAAGGTGTTCTCTGATACACTAGAGGTTTGCCTCGTCGGAGCCTCATAAAAGAGAGGTCGCTGACTCGTTGCCTGTGTGATTCAGACCGTGACCCCATACTTTAAGTAGAGAGACTGCATCAAATGAAGAAGCATTATTGAGCTCCAGCCATCAATCGCCCTATTGTAGTCCTATAGTTGTGGTGTACATGAAGGATAAAGGAGTACGTGTCTGTGGCGAGTTCAGGATTTTTAATATTGTCACTAACATTAATGGCGAGCCTTTGTCATATTATGAAAACCATATTGGGCAGACTGACAAACTCTTCCGTCTTCACCAAGTTGGATATCACAAACGAATTCTTTCAGATACCTTTACGCCCCAAGAGCCATGAGTTGATTGATCTTCGGCACACCGAAAGGTCTTCCGTCACACTCCACGGCCGTCCGTAACAAGACAAGGAGGAAGGTCCTTGGTAATGATATACCAAAAGTGGAGTTATTTGCAGACGATGACCCGTGTCGCAGCAGTTGATTCCAATATCATATATGCGCTACTGGAGCTAGCCTACGGTGCTTGAAGGACTATAAGGTGACAGTCAGACCTAGCAGCGTGATTTTGCTAAGCACTAGGTTGAATTTTAGCTCACATCATAAGAAACGGAATTAAACGCTCCCAAGAGAACGAGCTGACGAAGATTAAGACTGGCCCTAAACCCTTCCACAAAGAAGGAAGTGCGCCTCACCCTTTGACTTAATGGAATATTATGGAGGTTTCGTGGGATATATTGCCCCTGTTACCCAAAGGCTTTACGACATGTTTAAGAAACACCAGCCAAACAAAACGCTTTGGTCGCCAATAGGAGAACAACCCTTGTTGCGTCTACCTGATCCCAATAGGGAGTTTATCCTACGTCTGCGCAGGGTGTTGCGCAGGATATTGGTGCAATTCGGATAGAAAAATCTGTAGGGGAAAATCTCTCTCTTGACTTATTTCACTCGGGAATTGAAGCTCGCTGAGGGGAACTGTGTTATAGCCGAAGGAGAATAGTACTGGTCCATTGTCGAAGGACTGAAGAAGCACTACCCTGACCTCCATGGGACTCACTTCACTTCGGAGGCAAAAAGAATAATCCAACTATGAGCCACCTCAAGACCTTAAAGGAACGTCAGTGCTACTCTGATCAGGTAGGTTAGTTGCCTCAAACGATTCAAGTTCTCCATCAAATATGTTGAGGATCAGCTTGATGTGGGGCGCTGCCGATCTCCTGGCCAAGATGCTCTTAAACAGAGAACAGAAGGGGAGCACCTCCACCCTTTATTACCCCAGTAGGTTGCTGCCACTGGACAGTCAAAGGCGTGACGTAACCCGATCAAAAGTATTTGGAATCTGATGACTAGTTCTTGTTTGAATCACTGGGGAACACTGTCTGTTCACTCTGTTCTTCTTTGATAGGCGTGTCTATATACCTAATGAATAAAACTGCTGCTAAAGGCACTTCCCTGCCTAATTCCACCGTTGATTTCAACCCATTTATTGCACTTGAAGTGGGTTTATGCTTTACAATCAGCTGGGTTCGTAAGAGGTTTAGATTACATCAAGTGATCCTCCTTTACCTCAACATTTATTTCCAAACCTTTCCTCAGTATTTTTCTTCTTCTTGGGAAGGAATCAAATGCTTTATGTCGGTCTAAAAAGCTTGAAATATAACCTACAAAATCGGTATTTGAACTTGGTATTATATATATTTTCGTCACTGTCGCTGCATGAAATGGAGTCGAGATAAGAAACATAAAAAGAAAAAGTTTTATTCGAACATTCGAAAAAGATTCAAGAAAAGCGTTCGCAGTCACACACCAGAAAACCCTACGACAATAACTTTAACATGAGCATAAATAAACACGGCAGCAGCGGAAAAGGTAAACACACTTGAAGTGTTGGAGGGCCTCGGGCGGCCTTGAGCGTCGAGAGAGGCGGGTGTGGGCGTGAGTGAGATCGACACCCGCCCGAACTGACTGTCGACCCCCACGCTTGGCACAGGTGAGCCAGGCTCGGTCACTGGTTCGTCCAGCGTGTCGCATGTTTTTTAGTCTCTCCTGACGTACCCAGGAACAAAGAGCAGTGTTTTTTATCCCCCAGTTTCAAAAAGGAATATATTTTCTTTTATGTGTTTGTGAAGAGAGATTTGTACATTGCTATTTTGGCGCGTTTACACCAAACGGAATATTGATATAAGTCATCTCCAACACAGGCGCGCCAGTCTATGAATGAACCAGAACCGAGAGGATCAGAAGCCTCGTCTGAAGCGTCGACAGTCATCATGAGACGGTGAAGCAATGCAGTAGTCACACAGGGAACAGCCAAACTGGGACATATACCGTTGTTCCACAAGCATTCTGCAGCCTTCATGGGCAGCTCACGGCAGGTCACGCTTCCAATACGTTCATAAATTTTTTTCCCTTCCTCCTCCTGAGCCTCGTACTTCCTCCTTTCAGTATGTTATTCATGTAGGTCCTTAGACCATAATCGACATCTTTCTTCCCAGCTCGCGTTTCACTAGTGTGTGTGTGTGTGTGTGTGGAAGGGATGACCTTGCTTCCTCTTGCCGTGGGACGAAGGGTACTTGTGTTGCTATTACCGCCCTCGTCCTCCACATTTTTTTCTTCTTTTTAGATTAAAAAAAAGAAATTGATAATGACAAATAATGCTATAACCCTTAACGAGCTACTGTACTAAAGGGCTTCATTATGTCGTAAATAATGAGACAGTCATACCATTAATTAGTGACTGGATAACGTCAAGTACCCCAAGAGGCAATAGAACTCCCTAAGAGGTTTAAGTACTCCCACACACTTCTCAAGGAGGTGAGAGACGCTCCTCTGTGTTAATGCCATACTTAAGTGGCTCCCACCACCCGGAGCAAGTCACCAGGAGGAGGCAACAGAGGGACTGCTGCCCGAGTCCTGGTAAAGCTCCTCCCTCACCTGTGTCGCTGACGGTAATCCCCATCATGGAATTCACCTTTGTCTGGGGTTATGATGAAAGTCTCCTTTTTTTCTGGATTTCTGAGGAAACATCCCCCATGTTCTGGGGTTAGAACAGTAGGCCCATCTCTGGGGTTATGTTTTAAGCCCTCTTTTTGCACGGTCATTATGATAGCCCCCGCTTTTTTTTAGGGTTATGGTTATACCCTCCTTTATCTCGGGCTATGAAAAGTTTCCCCATGTTCTGGGATGACGAGGAAAACCTCTCATAGCCTGGAATCTTATATACCAACCCTTTTTTGGGGGAAGGTCATGATGAAAGTTCCTTATCCTGGGGTGATAATAATAGCCTCCCTTTTTTCTGGGGTGATAATAGAATTCCCCCCTTATTCCACCTGAGGGTATGTTCAGTAGCAGACGAGAATGATCGTCTTCGGTCACTTGGGAAGAAAGGTAATGGACAAAGACCTGCGGGAGGATGTGACGGGAGAGAGAGAGGAAGCGAGGAAGTACTGTTACAAATATGCTTTTATGAGCCATGTGGAAGGAGCAGTTGGGAGGTGGCTGGCGAAAGTGCTATCTTTTATATACAAAAGGAATCTGCGTCAAAAATAAACCTGCACGCTTTAATAATTTTGTTGACTATAGAAAACAGGAAAATGAGGCAGGGGACAGAGATGATCCAATTGACAATTTGGAATGGAAGAATGTTTAGGTGGAATGAAGGAAAGCCGTGGCTTTCTGGGTTAATCTTACTTCATGAGAATGTCCCTCGAGGAAGCTGAAAGAGAAAGAAGAGTCTGAAAAGCTTTAGTTACATAAGAAATGTCGTATGTTCAAACTTGCGTTACTCCTGTGAGGTACTGAGACTGCTCGTGTGATGTGACCCAAAGTGTCCGTTCAGAGAATGTGGATGTGTTCAGACCCATGGCACTCGTAAGACGTACCAAGATTTACTTAGCTGGAAGGAACACGTCAGTAGCAGAATCAGATCCTCTTACTATCGTCTTTACGCTTATTTTCGGTGACTCAAGACACCTAAGCTCCCTTCGCCTCAACTCGAGAACAAATACAGAACTTTAATCGTTCCTGAACGAGTATGTGCCACCCCCGCTAGGTCTTCTTCCTCCCTTACCCATGACATAACATGTTCTCTTGCAAAAAGGTGCACAAAAGAGCATATCGATCATCCTCGGTCCCTCGTATACCACCCCAACCTTCAGCACAGTTGGTCCTTCCGACTCACTCTGCAAACCATCTCCTGGACTTCATCTGACAGGTCGAAAACAAACTACTACCGCGCGCCCCTGCCACCGTCGCCTGCCACCTGGAAACCCTCGTCCCCAAGTCGCAGTCCGGCAACACGAATGCATGGAACTCGTACAAGAACAACAACGCCCTAACTATTGTCAGTGTCGTTAAAGGAGGATGCTTGAAAGTGAATGCGAATAATAAGAAAGATTCTATTTTTTAAAAGGGTTGAGAACACAGTTTATTACCTCTCTGAATGGCGAAGAACTGGATACTGTGGTTATATTAAGACGTGCAGGAGTAAAGCCCAATACGGATGGCATTGATAAAGTTTAAAGCTGAAAGCAGTCATGCAAGCGAGAAAGATCGGGAGAGCACTGAAAGCTCTAGTAATTAGTAGAGATTTAAGCGTAGAGTGTGCAAGTCGCTTGCATGAAGGAGTACTTACCCAAATTCTGATGTCTGAATGCGAAACCCAAGTTTACATCGACCAGGTTAACTTATAGATAATAAGAACATTATACACGCGTAACTTGAGCCGTATATTTGGAAAACAGAAAGACAGATCGAATAAAGAATGAATATTTGGCAAGGATATGTGGCGTGAAGAATTCGCTAGCCGGTCGCAAGGGTGAAAGTCGATTCGGATGGTATAGCCTAGCGGAACGTATCGCAGATGATGGGCTGGTGAAGAGGATACATAGCGAGAATGTTGGAAGGTACAAGGAAAAGAAGAGGTAGGCCGCGGAAGGGATAGATACGAGCATCAAGAGAATTGATTAGGGTTGTGGATATTTCTGACGAAGATACACGAGAGGAATGAATTGGGGGGGAATCGGATGCAGTGAAATCACTTTTTGTACGGGAGGTATATCGTGGGTGGTGACTTTGGTACTAATCAACGAATTAACTTCCTTTTCAGAGCGAAAAAAAAAAAGATAAGAAGCGCTTACGTAAGCTTTAGGAGTCCATGTTTCCCTCTAACACACTGAGTGTGGGGTTTGAGGGTTGAGTAAGGAGAGTGATTTGAGAGGCTGTGTGCACACCGCCTGACCCACGTAGTGAAAACTGGGAATGGAGAGGATGCAGAGGGGTTGCAATATTTCAAGGCGTACTGAGCTGAGGTGAAGTATTCCTTTAAGGCACCCCGTAACCTAGTCATAATATCCCGTGTCACAATCCCTCTCCAGGCGACGGTAATTCTTGCTGGCGAAAGTTTAGCATATTTTCCCAGACGCTTGTTCTTGATGCTACCTTTCTAACACGGGAAACAGCAAACAAGCATTAT
>JAYMFT010090583.1:0-14037 GCA_038088735.1 Panulirus argus | reverse complement strand
ATATATATATATATATATATATATCATCTTCAATTAAGAGAATATACATATAAGTGTATGAATATCATGGCGGATAAATAGATGTAAGACAAAGTGTCAAGAAGAATCACTGCAGAAACAGCTCTTTACTGTACCTTTCTAAGTGCACATGTAACCAGTGCAGTAACTAACTAATAGGTGTATGTGCCAACTGTATATATAACTATTACATCATATCCTGTTTACCTGTGTGTGTTAGCGTCGCAAACACATACATACACACAATAACAAAATCCAGCGCAGGTGCTGAAATATGGAGCATCACGGTGTGTGTGTGTGTGTGTGTGTGTGTGTGTGTGTCTAAGGGAGTAGACAACAGTCCCTCACTAACAGTGTCCTAGCAACTGATCCCGTACCATCCATAGCTGATGCTGTGCCTCCTCAAACCCCCTGTGCCATCACACTACCACCACAACTTGTCACTGAATTACGTTTAGTGATAATACTTTAGAACACACTGTGCCAATATGACTCATGAAGCATCATCATCATTAATTCCGGTACAACAAGGCAAGGGTTACCAGGGTATCTATACCTGGTCTGTGGAAACTAGTTCGCTTTATGAAGACAACTGTGTCATAACAACGAAGGTATCAACTTTCCACTGGCTTGGAACTGTGGGAAGGATTCACATGACTTAGAAACCCACCACCACTGGAATAGTTGACTGGCTCATGCTTGAAACCAAGAAATATTTCCCTTGTTCTCATTCTTGGTGGATTTTCTACCCTATGGGGTTATTGTTCTTTCTAGTGCGGCCCTTGAAATCCAGACAAAAATATCAAAATCATGTGATTCACACAATGGGTAACAAAACAGCCAGAGTAAAGGAATTGTAAGGAATTTCGCAACGCAACATTTCAAAACTTTTCTTTTTTTTTGAAAGGCATATCTTTCAAACACATTACATACAACAGTTTCATAAAGAAGTTATCCTCACTGGTGAAAATCTGTGAGAGTATCTCGGCCTACTGCATGTTAACGAAAAATAAAACTACAGGGATCAACTGAAGGGGTTCAATCAGGTGATGACCTGAGTGGCCACTCTCACTATAAGTAAACTTCTGCCACTTTCGCCACAACCCACCATTGTACTACTCCAGTTCCAATTTTTCGCTGAAGACTTCCCTTCCTAGACCCCTAAGCGCTCATATTTACAGAGAAATCAACGCCACTTGGGACCCCTGACTCGACGATCTCCACACAAGAGCTCTGCACTGTGTGGGGGTCAGTATTTTTATCTAAAGGTTATACAAGTGCATATGATTTACTGGTCACTTCTTGGACTTTAAATGAACACTGCGTTCACACTACAATGTATCATGAGTCAGTTCTACAGTAAGATATACATACATGGTTACATAATGTAACCAATATACCTACTATTTACTTTCCTGCCCACCCAGGATCCCCTTCATGGCTCCTGCAGCTCACAGGAAGATGCCCACATCCACCGTTTGGAACTACAAGTCAAGAGGTGTGGTGATGTTATGTTTATGTCTGTGAGGCAAGTGCAGGACAACTGAGAAGTATGTGTTCAGTGTCTTCATTACGGAAGTTACATCTTGGGCATGAGTGGGGCCTGATATGTTAAATTTGTGAGTGTATTGTTATGGGGAATGTATGACTGCATGATTAAAGGAGTAGGTTTGAGAGAAAGACCACCCATGATATGGGGAAACAGAGTGAAAGAGTTGATGAGGGATAGAAATGGTAGAAGACTGCATGGAATGGTGTATGCAAGGGAGGCATGTAAGGACAGGGATAAGTAGAGACACTTTTGCCGAGGCCAACCCCTTGATGGGAGTATCCAAAGGGAACTGGTGACAGAAATTCGGATAAATATTGGAAGTAGTTTTGTTTCATTGTGCAAGTATTGAATCGGTGATTGCTCTGAAAGCCTTGTTGAGTGTAGTCTGCAGGTTACAGTTTGCTTTTGAGAGGGTGGGTGAAAAGGCAGCTAAGGCATAATTTAAGGAGTAGCAGATGAAGTTTGTATAGGACACTAACGGACTTTTTTACCTGTCCAAAAATGGAGGCAGTAAGTGTTCTGTAGGCATTTAATTTGCTCATGGCCTTTGTGTTGCTTGTGGCATGAGAAGTAATTGTCATTTGAGTGTTGTATATGATACCCAGTAAAGTTGGAGTTCTGTTGAGCAGCAGTGAATAACTATTCAGGGAAATGGGAGGGTGCAGGTTGGATTCATGACTGGAGTTAAAGTAACAGTGGATTTCTATGGGGATGCAGACATTCTGCTATGAGTTAGCCATGTTCTTGCAGAGTAATTTAATGATGCTTGCTCATTGCTGTATGAGTATACTGGATGGTCATTGCTACAGCAAAATCAAAGTGGTGTGAGGTAATTTCAGGTGATCTGGAAATGAGAGGACTTTCATACTGTGGTCTGTACAAGGTTATAAATAGTCATGTAGGAAGCAAGTAAGAGAGAGGGAGAAGGACTGCTCTGCAGGGCATACTTCTGTAGGGTTTGAGGGTTCTGAAAGTAAAGCTTTTGTGAATAATTCTGGCTTCATGACCAGCTATGATGATCAACCAATATCTGCCATTTCTAAAGAGGGTTGTGTCAAATATCTCTTTTGTGAAGATGTGTTGGAGAAGAATATCATGTGCTTTGTTGATAACCACTAGTATTGTTCTGGAGGGGAATTGTGGTTGGTTCAAGCCATCTGAAATGCACTGTGTCCTTTTGTGGTGTGGAGGCTGGAGTAACAGTGTCTTGAGATGCAATGTGTGGGTGAGAGTGGGCCATTTTGCTTGGTTTTGTTGTGAACTAGTTTTTCAAGAAGTTTTAATGCTGATGACAGGAGTAATATAGAGCAATAGAAGGGAGGAGAGTTAGCTGGCTTGGAGGGTTTCAGGATGGGTACTATGCTGGCAAGTTTCCACAAGTTTAGAATTCTGATATCCTGTAAGGAATAGTTAAAGATGTCTGTGAGTACTTGGAACGCAATTCGTTCGTGGTGTTTCATGTGAAAGTGTGACATGCTGTAAGGGCCAGTTGGTGGGGAATTCTTTAAAGCAGTGTTCTGAATGTAAGTAAGAGTGATGGGTGAGTGAACAATTGTTTTGGGGTGGATTGTGAGTATTAAGTCCTTCATGACTGTCAAATCTATTAACCCTTCAATGGTGGGAGTCATAATATGATGACTTGCCACACAGGCAGCAAGGATCATCATATGGGAACTAATTTTTGCATGTTACCAATATTTTGATATCTGTATGGCTTCAAAATATCACTGTGGTCACTAGAAGTGCTTTCTTTATTTCCTGAAAGCAGATCTTAAGTGAAATACGTCTGTATATAAGAAGAACATGGCTGAGAGAGCTGAAAGCGATGTGTTCAAATGATTTAGACACATGGAGAGAACGAGTGAGGCGGGGTTAACATAGAGAATATATGTATCAGAAGTGGAGGGGACAAGGAAAAGGGGCAGGCCAAAATGGAGAAGGAAGGATGGGACGGGTAAGGCTTTCGTGTATATATGTAAAAAAGTAATCCTAAATAATATTAATGTCATTCAAAGAATCTGAGTATCACCCACCTCCTCCCTCCCATCTGCTGAGGTATTTATGTATATTACTTCATCTTTATACTATGGCCATATGTGTTATGCTAGCACCGTTTTTTGCTCATATCTTCAACTTTTACACGTATCTCTTTCATGAATGATGATGTATTGTTAATGAATACATGTTATGAGGGTCACTCCCTGCATTACCTTCATCCGTACAGAAACATAATAACATTTGTGTCCATTCCCTAGCAGATATGAGAGAATTATCAGAATATAAAAATTCATACCATAAAGATATAACAATTAAAGCATTGTAAATCATAACTCATTCTTCAAAATAAGGCCAAGTTTGTGAAACTTGTAGGTAGCAAGACTGACACAACAAAAATGGCTAAAAGCACAGTGATGTGTTTGTTAATTATAAACTTGTTCAAAACAATTTTCTTTTCCTGGTTCACTTATCAATTCATTACCTACTTTGAAGCATTATTTTCCCACTGCAAATATGTGCTTAAGCTCCTATAGTTTACTGTGTTCATGCTTGGAGTAAATGTGTATGAAAGAAAGACTGTGGACGTTCAAGCAACCACTTATATAAGGAAATGTTTGCAAACAAACGAAGATGTAGAATGACAAGAGGAAAACAAATATTACACAAACTGTGACATGGATTTCAAAAAGTAAAGTAGAAATAGTTGGGATAAAAAAATAGATAACATAGGATGATAGCACTGACATCGTCTTCTGACAGGAAGAAATTGATTGTGCAGCAATAAATTGATATCATCTTCTGACAGGAAGAAAATGATTGTGCAGCAATAAATGAGTGGTACAATCTAGAATGAGCCAGCATGGATAAGGTTGAGAATCTGTTGGGAATGTACATAACTCCATGAAAGTATGGATAAATCAAGGTATTAGTAACTCAACAAGATCTTAAGGAAATCAAGCACAAAGAAGCAGACAAATATTCAGCATTGTCTAGATACAAAGCAGCCTTTCTGTGCTTATCACAAAATACATCAAAACAATAGCTTCAAGCAACCAAGTAAGGACTAAAGCATGCCTGGCAAATGAATGAGGAAAGAAACAGGAAGAATCAACTGCCAGTGATTGATCTTAAAAGTCTGTGCCAAGAGTATCTCAAGGAGTATAAAGCTGTTTAGAGCACGTATTCTCCCAAGTAACTTCATATCTCTGGTTACATCCAAACTACAGTTGAACAAAACAGTGCATCAGTCATCAAGTGAGTTAAACGACATATCCTTTTCTTTTGGGAAACAAATTAAATACACAGAATGCTATATCCAAGTTCTAAGTATAAAATATTTAAATCTTTCAACATCTGACTATTTCTAGAAGGGGTTTCAATGAGATTAAAGTCAAACATTTATTTGCTGCATTCATGAATCTGTAGAAAGCATATGGTATGGCTGACAGAGAGATCTTGTGGAAGGTGCTGTGAATATGTGGGTATACGGAAAGTTATTAAATGCAGTGTGTGTAAGAAGGGACAAGGGTGAGTGGTTCATGGAGAAGTAAGTCTGCATCAAGAATGTGTGAGGCCACCTTGATCAATTCATCTGTTTATGGAAAAGGATGGTAGGAGAGGTGAATGCAAGGGTTTAAAAACTGAGGGACGGGTCTATAGTATGCTGGAGTTGGAAGAGCACAAGAAGTGAATCTGGAGCTATTAACAGATGACACAGCTCTAAGGAAAGACTCCAAAGAGAATTTCCTGAAACTGGTGAGTTGGGAGTGGATGTGAAAAGAGTAAACTGAGAGTAAATGTCAAAAAAATGTAGTAATGAGATGCAGCAGGGAGATGAGACAGGATGATATACATATATCTGAATGGGAAGGACCTGGGGGATGTAGAGTGATTTAGATATCTGCGAGCGAGTGTTGCTGGAGATGGAATTATGGGGGCTGAAAGGTGTCACTGGGTGGGAAACGAGGCTAAAGTCTTAAGTGCATTAGAGAGTGTGATGAAGGAGTGGTCAGTGTCTGTTTGAACAAAAGTAGGTATGATGAAGGTAGTCTTAACAGTATTGTATGGATGTTCATCTTGGACTCTAAATGCAAAAGGGAAGGTGTGGATATGTTGGAAATGAATGCCTAAGGATGATTTGTGGTGTTAGACAGGAGTAATGAATGGTGCTGTATGTAAGAGAGAGGTGCGGTAGTAAGAGCAATCTGACAGTGTGAGTTGACTGGGGTTCACTGAAAATGATCTGGTTATAAGGAGAGGACAAGCAAAGAAAGACTAAGGATCTATTTGTCAGGAGTGGAAAAAAAGGAATGGGAAAGGGAAAACCAAGGAAATGGACAGATGGAGTGAAGGAAGTTTTTGAGTATCAGGGCTTGAACATTTAGGAGGGTAAGTGATATGTAAGGGACTGAGTGAATTGGACTGATGTGGTACTGGGAGAGAGAGAGAGAGAGAGAGAGAGAGAGAGAGAGAGAGAGAGAGAGAGAGAGAGAGAAGGGGGGGGGGTTATGCTGTTAACAGGCTAAACCAGAGAATACCAGTGGTCAAGACAAAACATGGTTTAGTCTTTAGGACTTAGTAGTGGATGATGGGCTCTGATTTCAGTAAAATACTCATGACAGGGAGAGGATGTGCACAGATGATGTCAGTCAAAGGTAAGAACATTTGTCCTGAATGAGAGAATCTAAAAGATTACAAAATGAAAAACACAAGGTTGAAAGTGGGTGGGCTGTCCACTTAGCTGAAACTATGGTAACCCATATCTTTCTTATTTCTTAAGACAATTATTCATTTGTTCTTAATGCTACCTCACCAAGGTAGATGAGGGAAGAGCATATTTAAAAAATTATATATGTGCCATGTTTTCTTTCCATGTCATTTACATAAAAATACTACTACATTTTCCCATCATAACATGAATCATTTCACTGTTATTATATCACTTGAAATTATTATGGGAATACGTTGTTTTCAATACTATGGATGGTACTTATTCATCCTTGAACTGGACGAATTACAGTTCAAGTGAAAAATTCATGTTGGGAGTTGCCTCACTCATTACAGTAAGAAGTTATTTCATTTCTGATAAAATTATCAAACTTTTCAATAACGGTTAGGCAAAATACAATGTTCGTCTCCTAATCAGAATTTAACATGATAGCCCACTTCCCTTAAAAAACACTTTTTCTCAACTTGTTTAATTAACCCTGGGGATAAGGAAGGAAAAATACCATCAAAGCATCTTCACAGTGTTAAGGAAGGTGACTTAATGGGGGAACTCCTCCACAAATGTTTTAAAAGGAGGAACAGAAGAAGGAACCAAGTGAGGATTTTTCCTCATGGGCCCAGTAATCTGTTCCAGGTGCTATCTTGACAAGGCAAGAAGAAAACAAGAAAGTATAAAAATAAGGTAATCACTGTTGATAACCAGAAGTAATTCTAATAGCCAGTGAAAGAAAATCATGCTACCAACAGTAAAATTTAATCCTGAACATCTGTTTATGTGAAAATAGGCATGATCTACTCAGTAGAATATCATAAACCTGATAAGAGATTACAGAAGAGGATGAAAACTAAATATTGTACTTACACTTTCCGCTCACTTGGCGATGAGGTAACTAGCTCATAAATCTGAGCTCCTACTGATTGTGTTGTGACTATGAAGAAGGCGGAATTGTCTGTTGGAGAAAGATATAGTATGGTTCAGGAAGCTATCATGTGATATGATATTCAACAACAGCTTACAAATTAGTGTCTCATATGATCTTTTTTCCCTACATGTTTGACATTTCCCATGTTAGTGATGCAAAGCTTGGAAAGGCAAAAGAAATGGCCTCATTCTCTCATATTCATTTTTCTGCTGTCATGGGTACTGCATTATAAACATAGGCCCTAATCCACAACCCAAACCCACAGACCTTTCCTGGTTTCCCTGGCTACTTCATATGCCCTGGTTCAGTCCACTGATGGCATGTCACCCATATATACCACATTGCTCCAATTCATTCCATCTTGTGCTCACCTTACATGCCGTGAGCACTTAAAACCTTTTCCATTCCATCCTTCCATACCCAATTCACTCTCCTTCTCCTTGTTTCCTCCACTTCTGACTCATATACCTGCTATGTCAACTTCTTTCCCAAGTCCAAACAATTTAAGTCCATCCTCTACAGCTCTCTCAATCATGCTCTTCTTATTACCTAACCACTCTCTTATTACTCAAGCAACCCTCTTCACACAACATGTCTTCAAACATTTCATTTCCATCACATTCACCCTCTTTCATACATTTTTTTATCTAGAGCAAATGTCTTGCATCATTACATCTCCACTGGAACTAGCATACCATCAAACATGCCATTTTTGCTCTCAAGGACAATTCCCTCTCTTTTCACAGGATCTATTCCCCAATGATTTTTTCAAAAAATACATGTACTAACTTGAATATGTAATATGTAACATATACTTGTTTTCAATGATAATGTAATAAATGCACTCTAATATCTAATAATCTTCACATATAAACTCTACACCTGTTCATGCATAAGGAATTCAGCATCATAATATTGCAACATAAAATATACAAATGCAAAGGCATAATCAAAAGTGCTAGAGTGATATCCTAGAAAATTTAATCCTTTTAATGCTGCTGAATTCATACTACTAAGAAAAAAAATCATACACTAATGAATATTAGGAACAACATCATTGTTAAATATCTCATAAGACTATTTCTCACACGTACAGAAAATTCACCTTGACCGAATACTGGAAATTAACTTTGAAGAACATCATATAATGCAAGAATAAATGTCAACTAAAGATGCTTAACATTAAAATAAAATATGCAACAAGTCAGCTTTCAACTAACCTGTGGCTACTGCCCTGAAGAGCATGGAGGGCCCATATTTAACAATGGGTGAGTGAGTTAGCTTATTATCATCCCTGCCAAGAGATTTGGAGTGATTCTTAAGGATGTATTTATCATCAGCCTTTTGAAGAAGTACAATAAATTCATCCAGAAGCAAAACCAGGAGATCAATATTTTTCTGACCCTTTGCAATTCTCCAAGTTAATGAACCCTCATATATCAGCTTGTGTTTGGTCAGGTCCAGGTTCTGTTGGAAGGAAATTGTGATGAGATTAGTAAAATTTTATAAAAATTGAGGCTAAACAGATTGAAGTGATTATTACCTCTAGGATTTAAATTCCTATGGTGAAATCAACATCAACTAGTTGAACACAAGTGAGAATCAACAGAATCAGCAGAGTTTTGTTTTGTACGTAATTATCTCTGTCGAAGAACTGATAAACTGATGAAGTGAAAACTTTCCCCTTATGGTCTCCTTGGCAATAGACTGCTGCTTATTTTCCCTGGAAATGTTGCATCATTGCATTCATAATCTGGTACATCCAAGATGCCCTAAGAGAGTATGCCTATGAACTAGCCACAATCTTTGCTTGCTTATTTCACGTAAGTCTAAAAATCAAAACTTTCCTTCCTGTCGGAAGCTGTCTTTGTGCAGTTCATCTCCAAGAAGGAGACCACTCTAAACCCTTCCAACTATCAACCATTCACTCTCACTTCCAATATCTTCAAAGTTTTTGAAACTCTCACTTTCTCAAGCAATTAGAACCCCACCCCCTCCTTGCTGATCAACGCTATGGCTTTTGTAGCACGAGTTCCAACAGTGATCTCTCCTATGTGACTTACCTCTGGTCCTCTTCTCTCAAGGTTTTTGGTGAAACTTTTGTCATGGCTCTTGACATCTCAAAGCATTTAACAGGGTGTGGCACTATCCTTTGCTTTCTAAAATTCCTTCCTTTAGTTTTTTGATTCTTTCTTCCCTGATGCCTTGCTTCCTCTCTGACAGATCCAAGGTAGCAGATGCTGCTTGAATAACTACTTCCTTTTATCCTATTAACAGCAGTGTTCCCCAGGGTAATATCTTACTGCTTACTCACTTTCTTCTCTACATAAATGACCTCTTATCAACTTCTAATCCTATTCACTCTTAAACTGATGATTCCAATATATACTCTTCAATTCACTTTCCTTTCCTTAAATTCTAATATTCATTTTCTCTCTCTTTTACAGAACATATCTCTTTTTTCAATTAGGATCTGTGCAACATTTTAGAAAGGAGAAGCAGTAAACTTGTTAAATTTAATAGATCTCAGGTGCATGACAAGCATGAAATTTTTTTTTTCATTTCTTTACCTATAAATAAAAAGATGCCGAAATACAAGAAGGAAACTGTGAGGATGTCTAGTGCTTGAAAGAGTGTAGCTCAGTACTTACAAGAATGCAAAATATATTGGGCCAATAAACTGAAGAAATAATACTTACAAGAAAAATATACAAAAGAGTGTGTGTACCCAACCTGGTCATAAAATGCATACAGGTTTACAGGCCCATGCTTCAAACAACCTTCTTGGGAAAAGGAACAAAAATGCAGCTTTGACCTAAACAAACTTTGGAGGTACACAAGCTTCCAGTATCAACACAGGTTGTACATGGATAGAAACTTTTGACGAAAGAAACATGGTAAGGAATGTGTTTGAGGAGTTAGATGAAAAGAAAGAAGTGATGATATAAATGTCCAACAGAGACATTTGTCTTAATGGCAGTGCAGAGATGCAGTTAAAGTAAATATCATCTAAGAAAAACTTTTACAAAACATGTAATTCTACATACAGGCAATGACTAATTGAAGACAGATACAAATATAATCTAATGATTATGAAATCATCTTAACATTCTTAAACTTACCCCTTTTAATTCATCTGAGTGCCCATGCTTGTTCTTTGCTAAAGATGACTGATCAAGCTTCCGCTGTATCTCACTTAGTCTCTGACTGTTTTCTGCTTCTTGTACTGCTGTATTTACATAAGCCAAGATTTCCCGTGCTCTCTCCAGAGCTCGAGATATTTGTTCATACTCTTCTGGGTGGGCATTGCTGTCAGTGTAGGCTAATAATGACTCCATTAACAAAGGGTACTGGAAATAAAAAATATTTCTTTTGAATGTGCCTTATAATTCATTTCAGTAATACAGGCTGGACAGTAATTGCTGTCATCCAAAAAGAAAAAATGGAAAGTTAAGAGTTCAAAGCCTGATTCAGTCTGCCAAAACTATCTGCTTAGAGTTTCAATGCTACTTTAAAACCAAACCTAGCACCTATCTGTCTATATATCTATATCCCAGAAGCCCATTATATCTCTGTATCTCTGACACCTGTTCCCATCCATAACTAGTGAACTCTAGTGCCGCTTCTTAGCCTTTAGTGCCTCACCCTTAACAGACCACTGGCAGAGGGCCAGTCTAGCATGGTGTTTGCAGAGGCTCCTACCTAATGCTCCTAATGACTACTTCTTCCTAATGTTCCTACCTACTACTTCTAACTAATGTTACTACCTAATAGTCCTATCTAAATGTTCCTACCTACTACTTCTATCTATTGCTCCTACCATTTTGCCAAGAGGCAGGGTTAGCATATAGCACTCACCACAGGAAATCTAGAGTTACGAAGGATGAGCTGTGTGAGTTAAGAGTTGTTAAGAGTTGTCAAGTATTGTGTGTGACAGAGAGAGAAATTTTGAATGTTTGTGAACAGAATGCCAGCAATCCACGTGTAGGTAGGGCAGAAAGAAAAGACAGCTACCTGGGTCAGAGGAGTGCAACTGACAACCAATGAAGTGCTGGCTCACTATGCAGCTATCACTAACCCTCCTGATACCAAGGTGGGTAGTACTGGTAATATATCTCCCTGGTCATTGGCTGCTTACCAACTACTACCTACATCTTATGCCCATTCCCTCAAGAAACTCACATTAAGGAGGTCACCACGGCAAAAGAGTAACCACTTATCCCTTTCCTTATATGCCTCCCTCACATACACCAAACCATACATTCTTCCACCATTTCTCTCCTAGTACTCTTCCACTCTCTTTCCCTATGTCACAGGTGGTCTTCCTTTCACACTAAACCTTTTAATCATAAAGTTCCCATCTTGCCTTCTTTCCACATACCCAAACCACCTCAAACTATTATGTTTCACCCACTCGAACACTCCATAATTTATTCCCTTTGCATTCCCTGCCATATCAAATATCTCATACACCCTTCATTTCTCTCTTCAATCCATCTAATCATACCACATGCTCCTCTCAAATAGCTCTCATTTCCCCAGCTTGGATTTTTGACCTAAATGACTCATTCCATGTCCATGTTTCTGGTGGATAGGTCAGGATCAGGAGGACTATACTGTCCCTTAATCATTCCTTCACCTCCATCCTTCATTATTCTATTAAGGGACCCAACGACTCTTCTAAATTGTTCTGCTCTCTGCCTTAACTCTCCTTTCATGTCATCAAACCTACCCAAGACAGTTCCGAAAAACTTTATTACCTCTTCCGGTCTTTCTCCCAGCATATCTATAACAGAGTTAAGTACACTTTCCTCCTACACTCTTAAGGGATTTGCAAAATCTATACTTTCATTCTGTTTCCTTTCAAACACCAGTACTTTTCTTTTATTTGCATTTGCCTTCAATCATCTATGCTTACACATATCACAAAAGACATTAAGACCTGCAACTCCTTTTCATTCTCAGCGAACAACGCAGTATCATCAACAAACTGGCTTGTCACCATCCACCATATCTCACCATCACACTTCGGAATCTCTGCAACACGTTTTCTTTATTCTTTATTCAATTTCTCTTATCACCACATCCATATATTTGTTAAAAGCTATGCAGACATCACACAGTCCTGCCTCATACCTGCACGTGTACCGAAACTTTCATTCAACTCTCCATCCAATCTTACATGTGCATTTGCTCCTCTGTAGAAGGCTTTCACACCATCCAACAATTGTCCCCCTACCCCATATTTCCTTAACACGTCCCATAAAACATTCCACTTGACTCTGTCATACGCTTTCTCCAGATCCATAAATGCTGCATGCAGCTTCTTACTTTTCTCTAAATACTTCTCCACAGTCATTCTCATGGCAAAATTGTGATCCACACATCTTCTATCTTTCCTAATACCCTCTTGCTCCTCATCCTACATTCAGTCAATTCCATCACTCTATCAATCAACACTTTTTCATACACTTTTCCTGGTATACCCAAAAGACTTATTCCCCAATAACTGCCACATACATCATTAGTCCCTTTTCCTTTGAATAAAGGAACAGTAAGAGCTTTCACCCTCAGGCATAACATTCCACTTCCATGCTAAATTACGTATCAAATGCATCCATGTTTTCACACTTTCTCCTCCACTCTTCTCTTCCATCTCTTCTCAGCCACATACATCTGAGGATCATCTTATGCTGAAAAAATGTGTTTGCAAGGAATAAACCCCTATCAGCACCTATATCCTAGAATATCTGTTCTGACTTTAGAATATTCAAAGGTAATCCCCACATTCATCTTAATCCCCCCAAGTCAAGACTGGTGCTTTACCTAATATCTCATTAAAATTAAATTGCTAATCTCTATCTTTTTTTTTTGATACACCACTTGTCTATCCTCCTCTTCTACATCTTTTGTTTTCATACTCTTTCTGTTGTTTCTTATCATTAAATTTCCTAACTCCTTAAAAACTACTAATATAATGTGGAAATAAACGAACAAATATCAGGACATCACTGATAAACAAATTAGATTTTAGGAGATAGAGGTCACTTTTCTTACCTACTGAACTTTACTGAGGGAACATTCAAAATCATCTTGGATGATGAGCTGGCCAAAGGCATAGTTGATCTAAATGCAGTAAGTTGTCCTGGATATGAGCAAACACAAAATTCGAAGTTTTTTTTATTTTTACAAGACTCAGAAGATCTAACTTTCATGTCAGTGGACTATAAAGGTGCTAGCTCTGGACATTCTCTTACATGTGGAAACTCCAAAAATATGAAATCTAATGTTAATACATACAACATTCTAAAATTAATTTTCTTGCTGGTAGTATCACTTTTACACACCTTTGATAACCTCTGAAAGCCTGCTGGTAGCATGTCTTTAAGCTGAAGTCTCCGACAGGCAGGGTTGTTTTCTTGTTCCTGAAGAAAACTGGATAATCTCTGGTCTCTTTTTTGCCGCTGTTTGAGATTTTCCAAAGCTAAAAACTGTGTTCTAAGAAACTCTGCAGCTTGCTGCTGGAAGTGATCCCCTTGCTCACCATCAAACTGTAAAAACAACAGTATTAGCAAAAAGAAGGGAACTATATTATCTTTTCAAACTGTGTCATCATGAGTTTTTCTATTTTAAATGAATAACTAAACTCATAGAGTAACAACTCATTATATCTTGATCATTCCAGATACCAAGGACATTACATTCATCTTGTATCACAACAAATGTTACCTTCTCTACTGGGGACTAAAGAGAGAGAGAGAGAGAGAGAGAGAGAGAGAGAGAGAGAGAGAGAGAGAGAGAGAGAGAGAGAGAGAGAGA
>JAYMFT010090572.1:0-14037 GCA_038088735.1 Panulirus argus | reverse complement strand
ACACACACACACACACACACACATACACACACACACACACACACACACACACACACACACACACACACACACATACATACACACACACACACATATATATACACACACACACGCACGCACCGTAAGTTCTTAAACCAGATAAATGGTGTTAACGGTGAACGGTTTTTCAAGATATGAAGTAGGGACATTGATAATTTTCATTGATGATTCTGGTGCTAGAGAAATGCTTATTGATAATTTTCATTGATAATTCTGGTGCTAGAGAAATGCTTTTAAGCAGACAGTCATTTTTTCCAGTCTTTGGTAAATCACCAGAAACGTGATCTTAGCGGTATAATGTGAACAACTCAATAACACTTTCTTTGGCAAATCACCTGCAAGGGTGTTTTATTTATGAAGAAAACGGGGACTTTGATACCTATGCTACTTTAGAGATCATGAGATGAGAACGACGAGGAGATGGCCCGCTGCTCAGCCTGGATCAAGAGAAAGACTACTGGGTTGGATGATGTATTTCCGTGATGGTTTACAGCTTTTCATACATTTTCAGAAAATATGAATCATTTCCAGGATCTACTGGGGCCGATATTTTCAGTTTATTTTTTTTTCCTTAACATAATTAATCCATCTGAAGGTTATTTCACGCTTCAAGACCTCTATTTATAATTTTGACTTCTCTCTACTGTTAAGACAACACGTTTTTCAATACGGATTTCATAATTTCTTGATTTAGTACATGTTGGAGTATCGTGGGCACTATATTAATCAAATGTGTATTACAACGCTCACCTGCAGTGCAAGATACATTCACTGTCGACCAAGGACTGAAGGCAGCAGCAGTGAGTGGCCCTGGAGGACGCCAGTGTGTTGTTTGGTATGGTGATGGTTGGTACCCGGCGGCCATGACGGGTCACATCCGCTACCTTCACCCGTATGCCTAAACATTTCCCATTGTTATTTCCCTACTAATATATATATATATATATATATATATATATATATATATATTCTTTCTATGAATTTTTGTATGAAAGATACCAATCATTATTTATAGACATTATCTATATATTTATGTTATTAATTTTGGAAGAGAGAATTGGGGTAAGTACGTCAAGGGCTTGACGCAAAAGTATCATCGAAAGTGATTTTTTCTAGGACGGAGCAATTCATCACACATTAACCTGTTCACACATCCACTTAAAAGAACCTATACAAGAGTTACCCGAGAACGGGCTGTCGTCATTGACAAGAGCCCTCGCCAAAGCTTAGTCTTGGCGAATCTTTACACACACACATACACACACGCATATTTAAATGAACCTAAAGCATACCAGTGCCACGAGTTCATGACTAGTAACTTCAGGCAATGCCATGTATTCCAGCTTGGTCATTATACCTCGATGCCGAAATTCCACAGTTGAAAATAGATTGAGTACGACGGTACGAACTTTTGCGTATGGTGTTACAAGTGACCATTCAACCTGACACTTGAGGGTTAAGTCAAAGGCCACGCCATCGCATCTAAGGGTCGTATCGTCGTGCTTAGAGGGATTGAAGAGACTGAAAAAAATTGGATAATATCAACCTGTTTTTGTAGCCTTGGGTGAGAAGCAGCCGTGCGTATCGTCTGTTGGACGTATAAGTCATACATTTGTCGCTAGATATGAAAGGGGAACCTACTATCTTCAGGAGAGAAGCACCAAGAGATGTCTTTAGTGAGTAGAAGTTCCTAGATATGAAAGTTAGGAATCACACAGGAGAAGGCGGTTAAGGACTGAACAAAATACTTCCAAGACTTCCACAACACCATCAACAGCAGAGAGAAAACGGGCAGACTCTCTGTACTGGAGAGAGGGGGGGGGGGTTCCCAACCCTTCGCCAGTATACCTACTGCAGGAGGATGGCGCCCAGGGCCTTCTTGCAACAGCCAGAGGTGAGGTGAAAAGGTCACGAGCCAATCAGCAGATCTATCATTATGGGTTAACCTCAAGCTTTCTCCTCTCCGGCGCCAGACTGAGATGCTGGGGGTGTGGTTGTTGCTGTGATGTGAGGGTGTATGGGGAGAGGGTGAGGGGGGGGTAGCCCAGAGGTTGGCTAGAGATGTTGGGGTTGATTGAGATTGCTGCTGCTGATGCTGGTGTTCGCTGGTCTTGCTGGATGGAACAGACTGAGGACATTAGAGTTGACGTAAGTGGTTGAAGTTGATTGGATAAGCTAGTTAGGTTGACTAAGGTTGAATTGGTAGGTTGACTAAGGTTGAGTTGCATGGTTAGGCTGACAGGGGTTGGCTCGGGTCAGCTAGGATTACTAGGCTTGAGTAAGTATGCTAGGTTGACTATGGCTCACTAGGTAAGGTAGCCTAACTAGAGCTCACTAGATAAGTTGGACTAGGCTATTGTTGCCATGTGATGATGTTCGTGACTGTGATACTGACAACCCCATATTTGTGTAATTCACACATGACAGCATGACGTATGTGGTGCTTACCCATGATAGGAACGTGATACCAAAGACCTTTCGAAGGATATAAAATGTACATCAGTAGCCTATCTCTATGTCCGGGTCCGGGACGGAGGCATCCACTTGACTTTAGTACCGGATACGAAAGGTGGTCGAACATCCGGATACGCTGAATGTAGGTCTTTCATCTGACCCGAGTTCGATTCCTGAGCGCACAGGGGTGAATGGTCAACTTATATCGAAATGTTCATCGAGAATTAAGTTTTAAGATAGCATGATTTATAGTTAACATTATCAAATTGTTGGTTAAAAAAACAAGGAGCACATGAGAGAGGCGTCTTATGTAGTTTAAGTGGAACAAGGTCACGTGCTAAGATAATCTGAATTCATTGCTTCTTTAACGAACCATTTAGATGAAAAAAGGTTCACGTTTAGCGACACCGGAGTTTGATGGGCTCAGTAAAAACGCCAATGTAAACACGTGTCCTCGGAGTCCGCAGTGTTGTGTTATATTAAACCTTGAATAGAGTGCCTAATTGCTAGGGTTACGTATGCAGGGAGATTGTGTTCGGCCGTATAGTTATCTTAAACACATGTAAACACACACACACACACACACACATATATATATATATATATATATATAGTGACCGACATGGCACGGGCAAAACATACCCCAATCAAAGACCATTTCAGGTAAAAGAGGGATAAAAAAGAAAATTTATCGGAGCTCATAGAGGTAGAAATTTTAAAGAGAGGGAAATATATTTAGAAAGGAATTTCACAGCTTAGTTGTACGAGAGTAAAAGAAAGTATCATAACGGTCAGTCCTTGTGTGGCCTGTGTCCACACAGAAACAGTGGGAAGCAGCAGCAAGACGCGTGCATCGGGTCCAAACTTTGCGGGAGGGGGGAAGACTCACGCAAGACAGCTCACGAGAACATTGACCAAAATAGTGCCTGCAGAACTTTGACGTTGACGACCTTAATTAAGACCCCTGCAGTTGGTAGGCCTAAAGCCAAAACAACCAATCACTAATTTAGTTGTCTCGTAAGTATGAATTCTCTGCAAGAATACATCTCGTATTAACGGCATAAGTTTATCAGTACTACACAGAGGATCTCTCGTCTTGCTTCTAGATGTTTCTTAGACAGTGCTAAGGTCTTGTTCATTTTGTCTCTTTTTAGAACCAGGCTTTGGGTCCCTGCCAGATTCCTGAGATACTTGCTGAATAAGTGCATTGTATTTATGCCTCCCAGGAACTTCATTTTGGTGCTTGACGTACAACTCCTGTGTGGGTTTTTATCATTCCGAATTATCGTACGCAGATCTTCAAGTTACCTTCTTGAGAATATTATCTGATCGCGTCTCACCTTCCAGTTAGTAAGAACGAAGGCTAAGCAGTTATCACATCCTTAAGAAAATGATATGATAAGATTTGACACAAGTTTTTATGTTAGTCGAACAGAAAATTAAAATAGCGGTATATATCAATTTAAGCGAAATTCTAATAAGAAAGAAAGATATCCCATTGTCGAAGTTTCATGATGGTCTTAAATTATGAATAACGTCAATAGTTAATGTTATATATTCCATTGTAACAAAGAAACGTGCAGACGAACAAAGAAACAAGTACACAGCAGGTTTAGGGTCCGCTGAGTGTGGGATGGAAACAAGCCCAGAAGGTTCCCACGGCGGCTCTTGGGAGCAACAAGGGCGTAACTTAGTGTATCATTGTGTCTCAAGAGCGATGGAAAGATTCCCTCTCTCCTTCACTAGTGGTTATATGAACCCATGCGTGTTTTTACGACACACTAACGAGATGGGGCCCCGCGAGTGTAGAAATCCCTCCCCAGACTATACAAATATTGAAACACTCAAGAAATGGGGCCTCCAGTAGTGGAAAACTCCCTCCCCGTACACACACACACACAAACACACACATGCACTCACATATACATCTATTTATGTTTAGAATTCAGCTGTATTACATCTTCTTTGTAGTATTATTTAATATTTCTTTCGGATAATGAGCAGTCATACGTTTTCATTAGTCGACGTCTTTATTCATTTATTTGGCTAACGTCAGAAAAGTCAGTAAGATGAAACGTGGGCTGAAAAATGACAAATTTACCTCTGTATATTGACAACCTTTATTCTTCAAATCTTTCTTCGGTGGGCGCTACGCGCTATCCCCAGTCTAATGGCAAAATCTCTTCATAAATAGGGTAGATTCTCTCTCTCTCGCCCTGCCTCCTGCTATACGAGTAAGGGAGACTTAGCTCTCTCTCCCTCACAGCAGTAACCGAGTAGTGAGTGAGAGGTCGTTACTCCCCCCCTCCCCCCCCCCCCCGTTACTTCTCCGTTACCAGAGGCCATTACCTCTCTCTGAGGGAGTCAGGCCTGTAGATAAAAGAAGGGATTTCCGGTGGTGTATTTTCTTTTCGCTTGTCATGTTCCTGTAGGATGTGCCCCACCCCCGGGGGTCCAGGATGTATCCTAAAATATCCTCTTCTTCCTCCTCCTTCCCTGGGATGGTGCCATCGAAAAGATTTTCCTTATCAAAAATTACTTTTCTTGCCTCTCTTTTAATCAAAACCTGTGGAAATACAAAGAATGATCCAATAACTATTATTAAAGTTATAGATTTGGATTTTGTCCGTTTTTAGTAAATATTTTAGGCATAAACATTTGTTAAAAAAAAAATTGTATTTTACCAGATGTGAACGAACCCAGACGCGAGCGTCCCTTGGCGTGCGATAAACGAAGCGGCCATTTATTTTCCCACGGTATACAGGACGTTGAGCTGCAATCATCGAATAATTCTTGGAATTATCTCACCCGACAACGTTGATCATTGTCTCTCAGGACAGATTGCAACAGTTTTTCATCCTGAACTTGATCATACCTAAGTAGACTTGACCAGAGTCAAACGTAGTTCTAGATCTTGCTTCATCCGCCCCAAATTGGTTTACATTAGGTAAGGTGGTAATAGGGATAATTCAAGAATTATGTATCTAGTCATGCTGTAGCTTTCCTTCTGAAAAGAGGAAACGAAAACGAGAACTGGCGAATCCATGTCTGGTTTTTAGGTTCGCCTGCGTGGATTGATTTTTTTTTTTTTTACCACATGGAAGATTATTTCCGGAAAAAAAATGTGAAACTTTGCATAAATGATTTATCATTCAAGTATTTGGTCACATGTCGGGATCATGTTATTTCACCAGATGATTTCGCATAATATGAAATGAAATACAGCGAAATACAGACTACGGAATCAGCGTGTTGAGTGATTTTGTGAAAAGCTTGTGATTTAACTAGCCTAGCCTAACAGTCGTGCTCTGTGGCAGCAGACCTTGTCCGTAAAAGCTTATGTGTCAACCTTGTTACGAAACCACCAATTCTTCAAAACATATGACAGGTCATGTGCTTACCAGTCAACGATCGTAATGGCTGTTACCTCAGCATTGTGTTCTATGTTGAAGAGAAACGAAATTCAGAGTGATCGTTCACAGTCGTTTCATGCAATGATGTTGCCAAGACATTACGGGCGCTTCCTAAGCGTCTGTTGAGGTCTGTACAAGTGTGATGTGGTGTTCCTTCCGGGCTACAACTCCACCAGGTTGATAACAGGTGTTCGCTGTAAAGCGTGTTCTTCAGCCGGCGTACAGCCTAAGCGTCACAATGTTTTAGCCACGAAGGTAGTCAGTCGGTCTCGCTGTTCTGGAAGAAGCGAACATGTTCATGTTGTTATACAAAGTCGGCAGAACATGGGGTGCTGGCTTCTGGGGGTTATCTACCCTCGCCCCGTCTCCATATTGCATGACATGAATTTTTAGTGAGTTGGATGTTTCAGTGTTCTTCGTTTTTCATCGGTAAAAAAATATCTGATGGTCGTGTTTACAAGGAAGGATTTTTTTTTTTTCACTTTTTTCTTTTATAGTAACATCGGATTTGTAGCATTTGAATGAATTTTAAGACTTTTGGCAACGTTGAGTAATCAAGGTACAACCCTTGAGCACGACGGCACGACCCTTAAGTACAATGATACGACTCTTGTGCACGACGGTACGACCCTTGGGTGTTGTAGTTGGCCTGGCCTTTTAAACACACCCTGTTTGGTCCGTGCTGAGAGATAGAATTTCTCTCTTGATACATAATTCGATGTATTATCCCCATAATACTTTTTATTTTACACCTTTCATGGCGGACGGAATTGTTAAGTTTTCGCTCCTTCTCACCACTAAGGTTCTATACCTCTTCCTGCCCCACCACCACCACCTCCACCACCAACACCACTCACTGCCCCCCTTCTCCATCTGTACCACCACCGGGTGTCTTGTGGTAGGGACGATCGGATGTTGAGTTGTAAATAAAGGTCCCCTCACGCGCACCAAGGCCGAAACGAAGATCTTTTCTCTTGACCTTCACCAAAGTGTATCCTTATTGCTGGTGTTTTATTGCCTCTCCGTTCCCAGCATCAGACGAAGGCGACCTTCCCTCTTTAATAATGTCTTCTTTACTCCACCCATTTATCCATCTATTATTATTAGCTTTTCCCGTACGTGTGTGGTAATTAAGAGATATTTCTTGACGTTATACTGTCCACTGTTCCTGTCACCAGATCTGTTATATTCTGTTCCAGCTTTCGTCTGTCTTTCTTCCGTCATTAGCCTTTTTTTCCCACCGTCTTTCCCCAGCCCAATCAGTTGGTGTTTGCACGTCCTTCATGCATTCCCATCATTAATTAGCCGAGGCATCAAGGGCGGTTGATATATCGTGCCGCCAGCCAGGCTCATCCTGCGAGCGGTAGCGCGAAAGGATTGCAGAGGTCACGCAGGGTCTTCAGCAGACGCCCAGTGGCAGGGGTGATCATGGCATTAGCTGTTACGTATGCCTTTAGTCTTTTATTCCCGTAGCAGCAGCAGCTTCGGAGCGCTCCTTTTTCCAGCAGATAGTGATGGTGTGTTTCTAGGTCATGGAGGGGTCAGGTTTGGAGTGCGTGGTGATGAGGTCATCTTAATTTACTGTCCTGCTTCGACCACAGTGGAGATTAAGACAGAAGATAACCTCGTCATGGACTGTCATTAGGTCTCCAGTTATCAGTCCAAATCATGAACTCTTTTTGTACGTTGGGGAAGGGGTTTGGGGGATTGTCTTGGATTTCATGATAATATCAATATTGCCTTTCTCATCTTTCCGCGCTAATCTCAGAGTTTCTCATCTTTTCCACCATCACAAACAACCTCGAAAGGACGAAATGGTTTGTTGCAGTTCGATTTCCTTTTTAATCCTTTATATTGTTTTTTTTTTTTTTTTTTGCTCTTGGAGGGTTGAATATGAAGTCCAGTTGATGGAGGAGTAATGAGACACACCTGCTGTTAATCTTCTCGTCCGACGAGTGTTTCTTATCTTCAGCTAAAACGAAACAAAGGTACCCAGAGGCTGCCTGCTTACTCCACTGTGAAGAAAACGAGGTAAACGCCCATCCCGACCCTCCATAGAAGGCCACGTCGCTTCTCTTTCCAATAATTCTTTTGAAAGCCACTCGCGTGCGATCGTCTCTCTCTCTTCGTCCCTGTCACTTTTTCGGTTCATCATTCGCGCGAGTGTAGCTAGATGTCGACAGCTCATCGTGTGGTGGTGGTGCGGCTTTATGGTTTCCGAGCGGAGTTTATTGTCCTCCAGTCATGGTTATGGCCAACCAGTTCCGCCCAGACCTGCACCTCCTCTCTCTCTCTCTCTCTCTCTCTCTCTCTCTCTCTCTCTCTCTCTCTCTCACACACACACACACACACACACTTTCCCAGCTCTTCCATGCAGCGTCTCCCTTCAGCCATCCCATACCATCAAACATTATGTTTTAGCTGTACACATGGCAGTTCACCGCTTCCTCTCTTACCTCTCACTCTTTCTTCTGTGTCTCTCTTTTCTCTTCTGTTGAATTGTTCAACTCTTCCTCCTCTTCATCACCGCGCCTGTTCTCCTTGAGTCATTCGTCTTCTGCCCTTTCCTTCTCCCAGTCCTCCTAATTCCAGGATTACCAGCCTGAGGGGCAATAAAACGAGAGTGGCGATAAACTGGAGCGCCCATAATCCAGGACACTTGTTCCAATATTACCGAGGGGGGAGCTAACCTGGGACCCCACACTCATGAATAAGAAAAGAAGCTGGTCTGATTACCTTACAAGGTTGTTACCATAGAGCCAGGTGATGATATTATAGCTACTAAGAGTATTAGTCCTTTCGTGTAATAGGTATTGTGTCAAGCATTTGGCTGAGGCAATGCCTGTATCACTGATGCTCACAGTGAGCTGATTGTCTTGAGACAGCGCCGTCGATCCCCGAGATTAAGGCCAGTCGCCTGATGATTATGTGCTGACTGGCTGGGAGGGTCCCGAGGTGCTCCTCTGGATGTTGGGATTAGAGGAGAACTTGTGGAAATTGGGAGGCTGGAATTGGAAGTGTGCTTCTGTAGATTAGGAAGCTGGGATTGTGGGGACGTGCATCTGAAGATTGGGAGGTTTGCATTGGGCGTGCTTCTGTGGATTGGGAGGCTTGGATTGCAGACTAGATTGGGAGGATGGAATTGCAGATGTCCTTCTTTTGCTTGGGAGGCTGGAATTGGAGACGTGCATCTGTAGATTGGGAGGCTGGAATTGGAGATGTGCTTCTGTAGATTTTGATGCTGGGATTGGAGATGTGATTCTGTAGATTGGGAAGCTGGGGCTGGAAACATTTTTCTGTAAATTGCATGTATTGTGTTATGCAGATTGATGAGGCTGATGGTGAGTAGTGAAGAACGCGTTCTGAGTGTGAACTGAGAGGGATCAAATTAAAGATTCATAACAGATCTGTTGAGGCGATAATGTCTGTGTACCAGTAGGAGGAGTACGAAGGTGGAGGAAGAGGTTACAGGAGAGTAAATGGAAAAGATCAGAGGCGAGGAAGGTAACGCAGGAGGAAGACCAGGTAGGAGGATTATGGTCGAGAAGTGAGGAGGTGAGAGAGAGGGTGTCGCTGGTCATGGGGAAGTAGAGGGGATTAGAGGAGGAGGAGGAGGAGGAGAGAGCGGGCAGGAAGAGGAGAGAGCGGGGCAGAAGGAGGTGGAGGAAGGTAAACGAACAAACACAAGAGAGAGAGAGAGAGAGAGAGAGAGAGAGCGTCAGCAGAAGCAGTCAGTATCGGGCCAATCCAGCGTGAGTGGATGGCGTCTGTCAAGACGCAGTAGGACGGCGCCTGGTAATGACGGTAAAGCATCAGAGGCCACGGTAATCCGACTCCCCTCCCGGTCATCACAGTCCTGCTCCCCCCACCAGCACGGACTGCCAGCCTCCAGTCCCCTCTCGGTCATCAAAGACCTTGTGTAACTTCCTTACAGCTCTTCTCACTTTACAAGTGCCAATATCGCCCTCGTATGAAATGCTCCTCTCGCGTCAAGGAAAGTCAGTCTCATTCCTCCTGAGTCTTTCCTAATTATATCCTGTTTGAAGTTAAACGCCTCATCAGCGCCAAGCCCTTACTTCCAGCCTCATCACACCCATCGTTCCATGAATGCTATTTAACCTAGAAGACATTTCCAGGAACACTTCACTCGTGGAGATTCAGACCCCTAGCCTCTCTTGTCTGACCCCGCACCCTAGTGTCGGTGCTTCGCTCATAATAACTAGTAATTGACTAGACTCTCTACTACACCCACACTTCATCCTCTCTCTCATGTCTTATTCCTCGTACCTCTCGTTTATAAAACCTCCATATTGGAAAGACCTTTGCCATCTACACATATTTCATGACTACCATCGTAGAGCACAGAAACTCCCATGCAGTACAAGACGAGCTCTGCCACTGTACAAGTCTCTGTGTTAAAGAATCACTCAGTGTGTTGTGGCTTCAGAGTGCATTGAAGAACCTAAACAGTATGCAGCAATACACCATACAGGTCATATGCCATACTTGTCATTCACAACACACGCATCATACATTACACATCACATAACACACACACTATGCAACCCACATAACATATACAATATGCAACCTAAAAAGCTATGCTGGTCACTCATCATACTGCATACACGATAACAACACACACCATACATCATATATAAAGAATGACAACCTCTGCAATCCACGCAACATAAAGAATACGCGGCACTTTCTATACATTTTACATACAGACCAAACACCCTATACACACCACAAACACCATACAGACCACGCACTATGCAGTCCACACAGTATACATATTACACACTACACAACCAACCCACCATACAGACCACACTACACAAATCACACACAACACAGACCACACACCATACGGTCCACACAGTATACAGATCACACACTATATAAGCAATCCACCATACAGACAACACACCGTACAGTCAACACAGTGTACAGATCACGCACTATAGAACACACCATACAGTCCACACAGTATACTGAGCACAACTAATATAAGAATAGCAAGAAGCGTCCCTGTCGTGACTTGGCTAAACATCCTTTTACTTCATAAGGACTTATACGCACATGAGGTTTAGAATTACAGGAAAAAAGAAGAGAACAAAAATATTCCGGCTTTCTTCAGATTTACTGGACAGAAATATCTTGGTAAGTCTTGCAAGGGAGGCCCTTCCATTCTTGCTTATATTTCACAGTTAACGAACTGTATCTGCCGACGTGTTCACAGAATTTAGTCCGATTTAATCAAGGAACTCACGTGTGCAAATCCTCCATTCCAGCAGGATATTCCAGGTTCATATTAACATTACCGGGGGGTCGACGCCATTGAATACGACACAGCAGGATAGTGACATCCCCTTAAGTCTATTATGGACATATATAACGGTTACACAATGCGCAATTTGGACCTTAGGAGATCATTAGCATATGGCCTGCGCTTGGCTCCTGATCTCACGGCAACCCTGCGTGCAGTTGGGACACTAGAATGTATCGCGGGCTTGGCTCACCTGCCGGGGCAGGGGCACGATTATTGACACCAAAGACCTTAGAACTGGAGTCAGGAACTTGACCAGCCGGCCAATTTATGCCTTGCTATAAAAGAGCAAAAGAAAAACTTCTGACCGCTCATAATGTGAATCATGCTCTTCACACATACTGATGCAGTGAACCTACTGTGACAACATTTGCGTATATAGAACGCCTGTGGGGTAATACAGCTTCAAGAGACGTAAGCAATCCAGTTAAGAAGGTAAAATTAGCAGCCCAAATAACAAGATGAAAGATATTTTGAACTCCAATTTTCGGGCAATATAGAGACAGATCTATGTTAAGAAAGAATGAATCAGCTCATAATCCACATGGTCTGGAGAGTCATAGTGTAAGGTGGGGACCACTATGTCAGCTGGCACAATCCTGTCACTGTTAAGACTTTTTTTTATTAGTGATGCAGAGTCTGGCTGGGTAAGTGGTCGAGGGACAGGAACGAGCCTGTCCTTGACCGATGACACTTTAATGTATGTGGTGGTAAAGAGGCTGGCTGGGGTAGTGGTTAGGAGGGGAAGGACGAGCAGCAGACGACAGGAAAGATTTAGTGTAAAGGAAGATGATATGATTAGGAGACATCCGCTAGAGTGGAAGGATCTGATGAAGAATATGTTAGGGAGGAAGGATGGGGATGGAGTGAGAGATGCCAGGAGGTAAGAACACATGTGAAAAAGACGAAAGAAAAATAACTGGGGAAGAAATGGAAAAGATAATCGATAAGAAAGAGAAAGGGAGCAAAACAAAATTGGTTGCAAGATGAATTCTCAGCCGTGGGCAGAAAACGATGGAGAAGAGTAAGGCGTGAAAGGAAGCAGGAAAAAGAGTAATACAAACAACAGGAGACACGGGAAGAGCAGAGTGAGAGTTCCACGAGAGGAGGGAGTTGTGAGCTGGGAGAGTAATGGACCGCAGATGACAAACGACCTAACAAGAGGGAAAGGGAAAGAGTCGGGCATGAAGGAGCAGGTCCAATGCTTACCTCCTGACGAGACGTTTGGGTGGAGGAGCTGAAATGGAGCCAACGTGGCAGAGTTACGGCGGAGGTGAGACAACATGGCGGCCGGCTGGACTGACGACTACCTGCCTTTAAACCTACTTGGCTGAGGCTTGACTGGGGCTTGGCTGGGCCTGGCCGATGATTGGCTCAGGCTTGACTGGAGCACGGCTGATCATTGGCTGAGGCTTGACTAGAGCATGGCTGATGATTGGCTGAGGCTTGACTGATGCTTGGTTGGGAATTGGCTGATGATTGGCTGAGGCTTGACTGATGCTTGGCTGGGGCTTGGCTGATGATTGGCTGAGGCTTGACTGGAGCATGATCGATGATTGGTTGAGGCTTGACTGAGGTTTGGCTGAAGTTTGGTTGGGGCTTGGTCGAGGTTTGGCTGATGATTAGCTGAGGTTTGGCAGAGGGTTGACTGGGGTTTGGCTGGGGCTTGGCAGATGATTAGCTAAGGCTTGACTAAAGCTTGATTGAGGCCTGGCTGATGGGTGGCTGAGGCTTGACTGAGGTTTGGTTAATTCCTGACTGAGGTTTGACCGATGCTTGGCTAAGGCTTGTCTTAAGGCTCAAAAGACTGGCGCTACATCTGGGTTGTGATCTGACCATCCTGAACTCTCCTACTTTTTCTTCTATCCATAAAGTTTCGTTGAGTCGTCTGTGCTCAAAGTTTATTCTGCTTTTCTTTCAATAAAGGTTCGTCCATTCACAAAGCTCTGTCCATTCATCAACTTACAAAGTTTCCTGGAGAGTTATTTTGTGTGTTTCCCTGGGGGAAAGATATCGTCATCATTATGTTCCTACTTTTACTTCACTTCTCTTATCTTCCTGAAGCATCAGATGTTTCCAGCTGCTCACAAGAGAAGTAACTGCCCCAGTCACACAACACTTCCAGCTGTTGAGAAACTGAGTTTGTAATGTACATTTTGTGGAGTTCCCAGGAGAGGTTGGAGGATATGGTCATGTCCAACATGTTAATGTTTTTCTAGGGTTCAATAGTGCGGTTTTGAAGTTTAACAGAGTAAGATCTAAAGAGAGAAATGTATATAGGGAGGAAAAGGGTTTCTACGGTATTGAAACTGACCAGGTTACTGCTGCTCTACTCTGCACAGGGTAAAATTAAAGGAGGAATTATGTTCAGCACGAGAGATAGTAGGAGTATTTGAGTGAGTCAGGGAGGGAAAGTGAGTTAAAGTATGTAGTGTGGAATTATCGAAGTAAGACTGACTAGGGCGAGAGTTTGAGAAGAAAAGATTGTCCATGAGAGAAGAAAGAAGGTAAGACATATACCTAACGTGTTCATCCAACAATTCCTCGGAAGTTGCTTATCACTGGTGTCTGGCCTGGACCACTGCTGGTGATGGGCGTCATCTAACATCCTTTGTTGTGTTGATGTACACCCATTCATTCCCTCCTCTGGCTTATGGCCCGAGTCATCCCTTGGTGACAACCTTGATATGTGCATTATATTTCTAGAGTGTCTGTTTCTGACTGTGTGTGTGTGTGTGTGTTTCACCGGACTCCACCCGCATATGGTTGAACCGCGATTAAAAAGTTACCTGAGGCGAA
>JAYMFT010090561.1:0-14037 GCA_038088735.1 Panulirus argus | reverse complement strand
CATATACACATGTACATATTCACACTTGCTCGCCCCCATCCACTCCTGATGCCACCCCACCCCACGGGAATTAGCATTGCCACCCCCCGAGCTGGCGAGGTAGCGCCAGGAGACAGATGAAAAGGCCACATTCGCTCACACTCAGTCTCTAGCTGTTATGTGTAATGCGCTGAAACCACAGCTCCCTTTCCACATCCAGGCCCCATGGACTAAGATTTCTTTTTTCTCAGTAAATGGGAAATGGATCATATTTGATATTTATCATATAATATTTGATATATGTTTTCAGGATGCCGTTGGTATAGATGTTGGTATCTTGAAAATTGATATGAAAAAGGTGAATGAGAAGAAGGAGGATATTGTTGGTGCTGAGGATGGAAAGAGCTTAGAGGACAAATGCCTTGAAGCTGTAGAAATCACGAAGGAAAAAAAGGAGAAGAAGGAGGAAGATTCTGTGAAAAATTTTGAGGAAATTACATCATTCAAAATTGATGATAAAGAAGTCAAGGAAGAGAACCTTAGTATGTGTGAACTGGGAAAGGAAGAGGATTGCAAAAAACCTGAATATGACTTTGAAAAATTTGAAGAGGATAAACAAAGTGAAATAGGAGATGATGTGATCAATTTTATGAAGAAACCTGATGTTGAGGAATATTTTGACAAGAAGGAGAAGTCATCTGAAGAAGAGTCCTCTGTTAAAATTAAAAGAAGTGAAGACAGTGAACAAGATATGGAGATGGAGAAGTTTAAGAAAAGCCACAAGAAAGAAGAAGAAGATGATCACCACGAAAGTCAAGATAGCAAGTATGTAAATTTTGTGTCTATATTTTTAATGGGCTAAAAAGTATTACCAAAGCATTCAGACTCAGTACCATAATTGACTCTATAATAGCATTTTTTATATCCAGTGGGCTATTGACTATATAAACAGTACATTCTGAATTTTTCTGAAAGTTTTTATAGATATACAATTGTAAACTATATATTTTTGAAAATAAAGGCAACATTTGCAGGAAGATTCCATATGCTGGCTTTGCTATCTAATTGAATAACATGATTACATCTCTATATTCTATTATTGTTTGCATGTTTTGGTATTTGACTTCATATTGACACCCATCACATGGACTTGCTTTCATGACACCATACTTCTTCAGTATAGAATATGGTTCTTTGGTTATACACTGATATTACTTCCTCTTACTTCTCTTATTTGTTATTAATATTGCCAGTTCCCTTATCACTGAACTGTACTTGTATCTATAAATGCACTGAATATGCAAATTCTTTCAGGGACTGGGCAAGTGAAGAAGAGGGAAGCTTTGCAGAAAGCAGGAAGCGGAAAATCTCTGGTGGGGAATTCATAGGTTGTTCTTCTCCAGTTATATCTGAATCTGCTCCTAATTCGCCTGCATCCACACACTATGGGTTTGTCTTTCATAAATGTTTTTGATGTTTTTGGAGACAGAATCAGAATACACAATCATTGAATGATATAATGAGTGCATTCTCTTGAGTTTAATATTATTAACTGAATGTTGAATGGGAACAGTATACAGAGTAAGGATGTGAAAAGGAAGTATGATAAAGAGATGGAACTGTTGAAAATCAATCAAGACACTTTCTTAAATGGAACAGGCACAGAGAAAAGAATAATGTGGGAAGGATGACAGAAGTGTATTCAGGGAAGGTGGACACCAAGAATGGGATATAAGGATGGTAAGGGAATTAATGTTTGAGATGGTTTGTAGCATACAGGAGTTTATGGAATTATTTAAGGATAGGATCAGAGGAGATTCCACCTGAACACTTCCTTTTGAATTGTGGCACACATAAAGATGGTAATTTTACATTTAATTCATAGATGGGTAATATTCTAATTATTTTTGGTATGAAAAGCATATAAATTAGTAATAATCTAATTATTATTGGTATGAAAAGCATCAGTTATAGCTTTAGTAGAAGACAGTAACTAAAGCTATTAGATGTCCGTATTTTTCAAGATATGAAATATTATGGAAAGTAGACAAGTGTATCCTATGGCTACCATACATGTGGAATTGATTGGTCACTATTTTTGTTTAAACTGCTGTTTTTTTCATTCACTTTTACATTAGTGAAAGAGCAGTCTGTGCCACACAATAAAGCCATGACCTTGATAAAAGAATGATTTCTTTGTGAGCATGCAGTCTGTTGATTTACATTTCCTTCTCTTTGATGGATTTCATGGTATCTACTTCCATTCACCTCTGTCAGATATCTTCTCATTTTTCTTTCTGTATCCATTCCTTCCATATACTAGAGCTACCTTTATAAAGCTTCCTTTACTTTTTAACTACATAGGAACCTCAGTAATTCATACTTGATTGAGGGAAAACATTTCTGAATAAGTCAGTCTTGTTACATGTTAAATTAGACCATATTCACAGTAGAGAAGCAAATGTAAAATATCCACAAGACAACACAATCCTTTTCACATTCTATGAGGTGTTGCCTTTTATATGTGCAGAGACATTTCTTGCTTCTCTTTAAATTTCTGAGTTATTCATGCACAACCGTATAAATTTTTTGTAGCTGATGCATTGATAATGCACTCCAAATGCTCATATTGATAGGTGTGAAGCAAGGATAATTTTTTGTTTCCACTTAGTGGTTGATAGTTGATTGTAGTGTGATTTTAGAGGAGGGAGGGCTAAATAAAGATAGGTAGAGACTGACTTCTTTTCTTTTTTCAGGGATGATTCAGAAAGTGAACGTGCTTATAGATCTTGGAAGAAGCCAATTATGATATTATGGAATGAAATTGCTGCACACAAATTTGCTTCCATATTTTTGCGACCTATAACAGATGATCAAGCTCCAGGATACCACTCAGTTGTTTACAGGTAGGTAAAGTGATCACGTAACTGAAAAGTATAAAAGCAGTGTGAGAGGAATTATTAAAGGACATTATTTGATGTGCAATAACTGGAAATATCTGTATGCTTATTCAGTTTCCTTCTCAATTTTAGATCCATGGACCTTCAAAAAGTCAAGCGTAATATAGAAAGTGGGATTACACGTACCACGGGAGAATTTCAGCGTGATATAATGCTTATGTTTCTTAATGCCAAGATGTATAACACTAGTGACCATGATGTATATCATATGGCTGACCAGATGATGTATGATGCTATCGCTACTATTGAGGTAAAAATTTTTTCTAAAATTTTAAAGATTTCTAAGCGTTATCATGTACTGTACTAAGATAGAAATTATTCTTTGAGTAAGTAAATTGCAGGTGTAATCAATGCATATGAATGTTTTCATTAATCACCATAGAATAAGATTTGTGCCACTTTTCGTATCTTTTGACAGGAATTTCTCAACACCCAAATGCTGGCAAGGGCTGAAGAAACTCCCCAGAAATCACTCAGACGGGAAACTCGAGAGTCTTCAGCTAAGAGGAGTGATGATGATCTTAAGAGGAAGAGAGACTCACTGGAGGACAAAAATATTAAGAAAAGAAGACTGGTTTGAAGAATATAGCAGAAGAGAAATGGTGAAATTATTGAATTTCCATACTGTATGCATATGACTCCTCAGCGTTGTGCCTCACTAGCTGACTTTATTGTCCCTCTTTCAATGTTGACCTAAAGTAGTTTGCTGTATTGTAGTAATCTTACAGCTTGAATATTTTTCCAAGATAATTGCAATCTTTGATTTATTTATACAAAAAATGTTAGTAGAACTTCATGCAGCAAATTTCTGTTAGGCAGACAATATTCATTGAACATTATTATCTTTTTGAATTATAATTCAATTGGAGAGTATTAAATTCCCTATTTATAGAAATAAATATTGATAATATATTTCTATCAGATCAGCTGTTTTTTGTCAGGAAACATGTAGCTTATACATGGGATTAGAGATATTTATATTAATTCTTCAATAAAAGAGATTTCTGTCAACATTAACTTTATTCCCAAATTCATTAGATGGAGTGGAAACTTAGGCTTTCATATCATTCATACATATCTTCAACCCATATCCAGTGTGTTAGTTGGCTATTCTTTAGAGAGTACCTGTGTTCAAGTAAAGCAATTGTTCATTTTTTCTTCATTTCCCACCCACTGACCAACTTCAGCCCAAATAGTATGATCAGTTGTCACATCCTTTCCCAGGCAGTGGTGGCTATAGAAGAGGACAAATTGGACAACTGCTTGGGATCCCACACTTTAGGAGGCTCCCAAGATTTTGTATTATGTGAAATTATTTCTATTATTTTTTTTTTTCTTCGTCTGTTTCCTGGCGCTACCTCGCTGATGCGGGAAACAGCGATCAAATATAATAAAATAATATCAATATCGTATGAAGATGAATTCATTGGAGTTTCATGGACAGGGCATAGTGAATATGAAGTAAAAAATGTTCAGCATGCTTATAGATCATCAAAAGTAAGCCTATAATGGGCGTCTATTGACTCTTGCCAAAGTCAATAACATCTGGCCACGTCTGTTCCATGTGCTTAAAGCATTCCACTTCCTTCTGGTCATTCCCACTCAAACCATCTTGTCTTACTTTCCTGTTGCACCTCATTTTCTTGCTTTGTATGCATTTACTGTGTTTTTTCCTATCACACACTATCCCAGTGTGCAACTAGTGTCACTGCAGACAGGGGCTAATACTCCCAGAGATGAGATTGTTGGTAACTAGTGCCAGTTAGGATAAATGTTTATACTTCCTGAGAGGAGACTAACTAGTGCCAGTTAGGGCAGATCTTTATACTCCATGAGATGAGACAGTGAGTAACTAATGCCAATGAGGACAGGTGCTTATACTCCTTGAGAGGAGACAGTGAGTAACTTGTGCCAGTCTGGACAGATGGTGATGCTCACCATGCAAGGTGGGAAACCAGCAGTAATGAGTACAAACAAGATGTGTTTCTGGTTGATAAAAATAAATGTAACTAGCACTCACACCTCAGAAACGCCAAATATTTTCATTCTGATCACAGTTTGATTGTTGCATGTTAAGTCATTATTTTATCACAATCACCATGCTCTTTATTAAAGCCATTTTATTAACATGTACTTATAATAATGTGAAGGAGCAGTCCTCTGATATTTTTAAGTTTACCTAATTCGTAGTTTGTAGTAGAGTTACCAAAAATAAGGTTGTTAATGATAATCAGTCCAACTATTTCCACTGTGTTTATTATCATAAAACATATTTTGGATAATAATATATCATAAAAGCCTTCTAAAGAGCAGCAAATACACTTGTAAAAGTGGATGGAGAGTTGAGCGAAAATTTTGGTATACAATTGGGTGTGAGGCATGGCTGTGTGATGTCACCCTGGCTTTTTAGCACATATATATGTGGATGAAGTGATATTAGGAATGAAAGCAGAACTAGGGAAAAGGGATGCAGAGATGGAGTGTGGTGGTGAGGTAAGGTGGCTTTAGATAAGCCTGTGTGCTCATGATACTGTGTTGTTTGCTGCGAGTGAAGAGGAGTTGCAGGTGGTTTTTAAGTTTGTTTATGATGTGTGTAAGCATAAGGAATACAAGTAAAAGTAAAGTAGTTGTGTTTGAGAGGAAACAGAGTGAAAGTATAGTTCTCTCAAAGCCCCATAGAATGAGAGAAGAACGTGTACTAAACTGCGTTATAGATATGGAGAAGAAAGACTGGGAGAGATGACAGAATTTATGTATTTAGGAGCTATCTGGGGTACATTTAGTGATGTGAAAGGAGAGATAAGGGAAAGAGCAGTACATGGTAGAAGAGTCTTGGGTCCCCTAATTGAATATTGAAGGGTAGAGGTTAACAAGCAGCATTGGAGTTCTTTAGTTATGGAGACTGTTGACATGACCACCCCTCTAAGGGAGTTCCATTTGGAACAGGCATCAGAGATATAGATAGATAGAGGTGTAAGTATGGAAGTGAAGAAAGGATTAAGGGATAAGGCATCAGAGATATAGATAGATAGAGGTGTAAGTATGGAAGTGAAGAAAGGATTAAGGGATAGCATAGTCCTCCTGACTCTGACAAATGCAGAGGATAATTGGACATTGGATGAGTCAAGAGTTTAAGAACCCAGGCTGTGGAAATGAGTTATTTGAGAGGAGCATGTGGTATGACTTAATGAAATGAAGAAAGTAATGAAGGGGTGTATGAGAGATATGGTATGGCAGGGAATGCAAAGGGAATGAATTGTAGAGTGGGTGGAACGTAATACTTTGAGGTAGTTTGGGCATGTGGAAAGAATGCAGGACAAGGAGTTTGCAAGGAAAGTGTATGATAGTACAAATGAAGGGGTTGTAGGATAGTGCAATTAAAGGGGTTAGCGTGAGAGGGAGACTACCTGTGACATGGGGAAGTAGAATGAACGAGCACTGGAGGGAGAGAAATGGGGGAACAATGTGTGGAATAGTATATGCAAGGGAGGCATGTAAGGACGGATATGTGGAGACTTTCTGCCATTGCCACCCTCAGATGGGAGTTCACAGAGGGAACGTTTGTCAGAGATATAGATAGATAGAAAATGTATCTTGTGATTAACAAAATGATAATGGTTTGCCCAAATACTTCAGCAATGAGTGGTTCTCCTGGGTACCACAACTAAAGGACACTGGCCACTTGGATGTTTGTTATGAGTTCTCAATTTTTTAACAGGTCTAAGACTGAATTTTGGCTCTGATTCTGGTCACACTACTAGCCGTATTCATATACAGTTCATTCTGATAATCAATAGTTTCTTTCATTATTTTCTACTTTCCCATCTTGTTCCCCATGATAGTAAAACACGGGGCTCAGAGGAAGGTTGCAGGTGGCACAAGCTGTGCAGCATACTGATCAAGGTCTACCAGGTCTGTATCCTTCATGGGCAGTGAGAGTATGAGCTCCTCGGCCTCCTCCTGTGACAGGGCCTCACCCTCACATGTCATCAGGCACACAAGGTCATCACGGCTCAAACTACCTGCTGGACGGAACTTTGCCAAATAGAAATAAATGTTAATACTGATACTCTGAACTCTGTCTGAAAACATGAAAGTATTTTATATGCTATATCTGAATTAAAGATGCATCTTAGGCTTCTGAAGAATAATACAGAAAAAAGTCTGCATACCATAGGTACTAAGGTACTTGATGGAGCATGACTTATAAAACGATTTGCTGAAACCCCTGTAGTTCTAGAGAGGATTTAGAAATCGGAATAGTGTGATCTGATTAAATTTTTGCATATACAGATTTAGTGGTAAAATGTGTGAATAAGCCTGTTAAGGGTGAGGCAGTAAAGGCTGAGAAAAAGCACTGGAATTCTTTAGTTATGTTGCCGTGGCCACCCCTTTGAGGGAATTCCATTTGGAACAGGCATCAGAGACTTAATTGATGCTGATCCACAAAGGCACTATGAAGTAGATAGTGTCCATAATTCACTAGAAAAATAAAAGAATTTGCGTGTTGTCAGCTTCCTAGATGGGTGGGGCTCTTAGGAACAAAGCTCACTGAGGGGATTTTAAGACTTTAATTGCAAGCAAAAGTTGCAGATGGTGTGATGTCAGGTGCTTTGAATGAGTAAGTAATAAAAGGGTAAGAAAGAAGTGTGGTAATGAGAAGAACATGGTTTAGAGAGCTGAAGAGGGTGTGCTGAAATGGTTTGGATGAATAAAGAGAATTGAGAAGTTGACAAAGAATATATATTTGTAAGAATTGAAGGGGATAAGGAGTAGGGGGAGACCAAAGTGGAGATGGAAGGATGAAGTGAAAGAATTTTAGTGACCACGGCCTGAACATGCAGGAGGGTGAAGGGCGTGCATGAGACAGAGTAAGCTGGAGCAATGTGGTATGCATGGGGCGATGTGCTGCCAATGGACATGCAGCCAGTGGAAACCACAGAAAGGTCTATGAGGCCTGGTTGTGGATAGGGGGCTATTTTTGGTGCATTGCACATGACAGCTTGAGAATGGATGTGAGCGAATGAGGACCTTTTCTTCGTCTATTCTTGTAGTTTCTTGGATATCACTGGAAACAGCAAACAAGTATGAAAAATTACGTCCTCAGGAACATAGTACTTTCCTGGGCGGTTACTGACTGCAGCTTATAGACACGGAGGGTTTGAAATGGTTTGGGCATCACCTCAACACTCCTAAGTCAAGTTAGAAGGGTAAAACTTCCCAAGATGGTTGCTATACACAACCTACTGACATGGAAGCATACTGATGGAAGACTGTTCTGGACATGACACTCTAGAGTCAAGACTGCAGTAATAACTCAAGCTAATATTCTTTTGTTGTAAGAACTTACAACAGAAAATAAGTTTCATACTACATTTTTCCATTCTTTGCGCATGCGCTATTCCTGTCTTTGGAAAATGTGATTGATAAACGTAAAATTAGGCGAAACTGCTAAATTTCAACCATATCTGAAAATCTAACCTACCTTCCCCTAGTAGCTGAGGTTTTCCTTACTTTTTATTGTTATTTGAAAAATAAATTGTCTTTTTATTTGCATTTCGACCTTGTTGCTGGGACATTTAGTCGCTGAGCTTGCTTCAGGCAGATTGCTTTAGACCGCTAGAGAAAATGGAATCAAGTGGTGTAAAAGTACTTGAAATGCTTTTAAAAATAATTTGGACCCATTAATCTTTATCCTACGTTTCCTACTACCCGCAGTTTACTTTATTTTGGATGTTCTCTGCAAATATATGTAATTGTTATGGTAACTTCGATGTACCTACTGAGAGATATGAGGGAAGGAGCAGTCAGAAATTTTTGAAATTTTCGCCTGTACCAATGAAAGGTAAGGGAAAGTTAGATTAGATTTTCATAAGTTTTGTTACTCTTTTAACTCTGCCAGGATTCATCAAATCTAAGCAAGCCCCCATTGTAATGGTGCTTCTCTAGCTTAATGTCCTCAGTTGTAGGTTGCCATTAAATCCAAAATAAATATGTATATGATTTTTATTGGGATATCACCATATCATTCTGGCACAATCCCAACCCAGGAGAAACCAAGGATTTTTTTAAACTTAATATTTGTAACTTTTTGCATTATAGTGTACTATATCATTAAAGTTAGTTTAGACTGCCTCTCGATTCGATCCTTATTTTAAACTACCTACACCCACGCATACCATTAAATCCCGTCACTTCTTTATATATTCAATAAGAAAACACATTTAGTTGAGCTTAAGTGCACTTTTGTCAGTTTATTATAATTAATCAAACGTTAATTACTGACGAATAACCGAAAACATGTTGTCGCGATATTTGTACCTGAATTGCTCACTTGACGATACCACCATGATGATTTTAGTATGGGAAAAATAGGAAAAAACAATCCAAAAGTTTAAATAGGCCTAATTACATACTTCCCACATTCTTGGTGGGTATGAAGACAATTGATAATTTGTAAAATGGGGGTTATTTTTCGGGCCTAGCCCTTCAAAAGGGTAGGTTCTCCCACTGAACTCATAAGTAACCTGAACATACGTTTCGTCATCTGTTTAATCATAATAAACAGACTAGTCATCCTTTTTTTAATTTTTGCTGAAAAATTGAATTCGGTCATTCAGAGCTTTAAGCAATATTTAACAACAAAGACCTTCTTAAACCAAAACTCAGCTGTTTACCGTCATTAACATATCAGCCAGATTAATGACTTCTCACATCACTCATTTAAGAAATTCAGTTTTATCCACATGTTCATGTTCTTTTAAATGGAGGAAAGTTGTGGCTTCTCTTCTTCAGACGTTTTTTTGGCGGTTAACCTATATTCGTTTTGTAAATGGTCTGTAAAAAAGGATAATAAGTAGTGTATATATGAGACATGTACAGCAATGGTTCCTATCTTTACTGTTTAATCATTTGTCGTCATATGTACCTAGAATCGTCCCAAATCTTTGTACAAGTTGTTACCCTCCACAAAAGCACGTAGTGCACACACACCCCAGCTGACAGCCCAGCTCCCCTCTCAACTACCTACCACAGGTTTCTTGCCGTCGCCGTAAACGCTTTTGCTCTCGGGCTGGGGATGAAATTCCGCCAGGTAGGTCCTGCCCTCCTTCGCCAGCACCGCCAGGGCGCGGCTCACTTCCTCCTTGTTGCTGCTCAAGAACCTGAGGAAAAGTATGCCTGTGTTACATATCCAAATATCTACTTACACAAATACTTCAGTCGCTTCATGCCATAAACCAGTTTTAACTTCTGTTCGGGTTCAAATTTCTCTTAAACACCTATAAGTCTGTTGGACAGTTGCAGGGAGCTGAAGGGAATATACCCATAGCAAGTATATCGGACACCCTAGAGGCTGTGGTTATTTTAATGATGAATTGGCACCGGTGAATCAAACGCTTGACATACTTCGTCAAAGTCCATGGGTGACATTATCTCCACCTCCTTAGATATAATGTAAGATTTCCAGGTATATTTCCTCTGTTTCTGATATTTTCGTCTATCGCAAACAGCCACGAAAGGACCTAAATGAACTGTTCAGTATGTGTAAAACTTACAGGCTGTTTCTTGTATCTTCCTCTCTCCTTCAAGACATTCAAAATCCGGCGTGTGTTTACCCTTCCTCAATCTGTGCGTTCTATACATGTTTCGGCTGAAATATATCATCCAGTTGACAGAACTTTGTTTCAACCAAAATCTTCCCTTCTTACCAACTGGAATGAAAAGGGTGGAGGTAAACGCACTTCAGTAGCAGTCTCTCTGACATTTCACCTATGGAGTGGCAATAAAAAGATGAGCAGCGAAAATTTAAATCGGAACGAAGTGTGACGAACCTCCTGTCTAATATAAGTTTCTTGGCTATGGTCAGAAATGCCGCCAGGTGTACGGTGTCGGCGCTCTCCTCGCCCACCATAGCTGCCACAGTCTTCCTCATTTCGACCTCAGACGGCACTAGACCTGCAGGACAGAAACGGCGCGATTACTGTAAATTCATTATTTCATTAATTGTGATTATCCTGTCTTCATTTAGGCTTAATCATTGTAGTAGCCTGTAATGCTAAGATATTGAGCGGGTGTCTATATTCTTTCATAATGTAAGGACTGCAACAGGGATGGTGAAACACAAGCAACACATAAGTACTCTTAGAATGCACCGGGAAGTGCAACTGATGATCGAACTTGTGTTGCAAGTGCAGGAAAAAAGTTGCACGCATGGCGCTACTTAAGGAGAGGCGAGCTGTTTTTTGGTCGCATAGTGCTAATGTAAAAGGGAGTAGATGATGCACACGTCAGCTGGTTGTGCTGCAGGAGGAATGATCGAAGAGTTGCCGAGGTCCTGTGGCGTTCCTTCGAGAGGAGACGATGTTCTGTGGCGGAAGCACCTGTGCAACCTCGGTTACGCTTCTTCCCTCATGCAGCAGCACTACTTTTGGACCTCGACAACGCCTCCTTCGTTTTGCAGCAAAAACTCAACATGCAGTCAGCAATGTCTCTTTTCTCCTGCAGAACATCCAGGGAACCTCGGCAACGCCTCCTTCCTCCTACAGGAAACCTCTGCAATGCCTCCTCCCTCCTGCAGGGAACCTCGACAGTGCCTCCTTCCTCCTCCTGCACATCCAAGGACCCTCAGCAATACCTCCTCCCTCCTGCAGGGAACCTTGACAATGCCTCCTCCCTCCTGCAGGGAACCTCGGCGATGCTTCCTCCCTCCTACAGGGAACCTCGGCAATACCTCTTTCCACCTGTCCACCTGCAGGAAACCTCGGCAACGCCTCCTTCCTCCTGCATGGAACCTCGACAGTGCCTCCTTCCTCCTGCAGCTTATTCATGGATTCTTGGGAACGCCACTTCCCTCCTGCAGCACAACCACGAGATCCGCCAACGCCTCCTCCCTTCGGCAGCAGCATCATGAGACCTGGCAACAGCTCGCGTCTCTTTCAGCAGCACCACCGGATTCCTGCTTCGACCCTTCAGCAGGAGCATCAACTGTTACAGTAGCTTCACGCCCTTGCATGTACATGCTTGTCAATATAGCATTGTGTTATTCATGCTTTGTGTTGGCAGCTCCCTGACCTCACATTCCAAAAGGATCTTAAATCTAACCTAACATTATGTCATACATTGTTTGGTATATATTACTAATGTACAATTATAACAAGTAAGAGATTATGCATATTTCATGCAACAAAATGTTATTGTTCTCAATAAATCTTTTTGTTTGTGGTTAATGTCTCACCTAAAGTCCTAATTATTGTCGGGATGTCTTTGACACTGACAACATTTTTATCTTTGTCTTGAAAAAACGTAAATACTTCTGTCAGTTTCTTATCTAGGGACATTTTTACGGACTTCCTTGGCTCCAGCAGGCAGGAGGCGGCCAAGCCATATTGAAAGTTGTTGACTGTTGCTATGGTGATACAAGCGTTCGTTGGCTTCAGCTCATTTCGTATCTAGCAAAAATGTTGAAAAATATATTATTCCTACTTTATCATGAAACTCTAGTTATATGAAAATCAACAGGATACGTGATATATCATTAGCGTTAAACATTGAAAATTGAAAAAAGTTTTCATTTTCTTTGCTCATTGATGATTAAAGCATCCTGAATTTTATATTTTCTTTCATGTTCTAAAACTTACAGTAATTGGAGTCATCAAATCAGTTGAAGATATCAAATGAACGCAAGACTTTTCTATTTTGTTTGTTTTTGTGAAGTCTTCTGGGTGTTTACGTCTGCTACTCCTTCATACAGTTTCATGATATCAAAACTAGGATATCAGCTGTTACATTATAAATCAATCAGGAACTTTCACACGATAACCAATTTATTTCTTGCTGATATATAGTGAGTTTAGGCTGTTGCGCATTTTTTTCATGGGGGATTTGAATGAAAACCATGAGTTATTAAGCGAATAATATTTTTAGGAGAAGGAGGTAAAGCTTAGGTGAACATTCCTGGATATACAAGTGAAGGTTGGAGCCAAGGTTGTGGCACTCAGCTGAGTTGTGTCATAAACATTTAGTACATGTAGCCAATATAATTATATTGATAAGTTATGAACACTGACGGATTAAACACAACTTTTCGTGGTTTTCAGAGTTCTTTTGACAAAAGCAGAAGTATGAAAACAAGAATTATAGAGCAAATGAGGAGAACGTTATCAAGCTAGGCCATTTCCGACGTATACCCCTGGCAAGTACAACTCATACCCTAAAGGCTATGGTTATTTTACCAACGTAATGGCACCAGTGGATCAGACGCTATTATGCTAACACACATAACCATCATGCTCTCATTATTACTGGATTTACCGACTTTTCCTCTTTAAGAAAGGTTTTTGCAAATATCCAAAAATAAAAATTCCGATGAAAGAGGAGATTGATTTTAATTTCATCAATTCCAGCGAGATCGTCCAAGAGCCTTCTCCTGTCGCCACCTTGAAATGCAGAGGAAAGTTGAGTTAGAAAAGACAAAATATTCAATGTTACCTAACCCCATCTCCCTAATCCTAACCTCCCTTAATATAACAAAGAGATGGATGATGGTTCAAATAAATCCAGTAATCAAATGGCCCAAAGGATAACAAAGAATGTCAGAATTGTAGTGTTTGACTCACTGATGCTTATATAATTTGTTGTATCTTTTGGCAAGACAATCATTATGTGTAGTTTACTCTTAAATGCTTTGTTTTTTTATATTATTGGTTAAGAGTTGTACTGAATGAGATTATTATATCCTGAGGTAATTGTTAATCCATTCTTTATGTCTGCATTTCGTATATTAAGCGATGATTAAGGCTTAGAACTCAGTTGTTACCTGACTATTTGTTGGAAAATTGAGATTTTAGGAATTTTTGCTTACCTCCTTACAGGATTTTGCAGAGAAGTAGTTCAGTACAGTTATGAGCCAAAATATGGAGTATGATATTTTCTCTTTCTTTGTTTGGAGACTAGAAAAATGGGTGAAATTATAATGTAGGGGCATAACTATACATAAATGGCATGGATTTAAAATATATATAAATATATATATATATATATATATATATATATATATATATATATATGAAGCAATAAATAGCAATGTCACTATTATCAA
>JAYMFT010090550.1:0-14038 GCA_038088735.1 Panulirus argus | reverse complement strand
TATATATATATATATATATATATATATATATATATATATATATATATATATATATTTGGTAATTGTCGTTTGAATATACAAATTTCCTCTCTCATGACCTAATCTGGTGTTGATGAGAATTTATTGCCATCAACACCATTTTATAACCCCTAATCGAAAAAAACAAGAATATAAAACACACACACACACACACACACACACACACACACCCGTCATAATTTCCTCCTCCAGTACCTCGACACAAAGGAAGTCTTGTCACGTCATCGTATATACAATTGCACTGTAATATCTATTAGAGAAAAATCTATGCACAACGTTGAACCCCCTCGTTACGATGTTTCGAACCACTGAGACTTCACTCTCTATATAGCTTCGATGCGTAAAGTCTCTAGGAGAAGCCTTGGAAGAATCTGGCTTCACTGTCATATTTGAGCAAATGAGAAATACATTGCTATGGCGACGACAGTTCGGTCATGAGAAGAGATAATTAGATAGATAAAAACGGAAAGACAGACAGACAGAGATATATATATATATAGACAGATACAGACATGAAGTAGCTCCTGCCGTCCGTCACCAGACACTCGTCCCCTTACCGTCACTTATTCCGTCACATCCTTCCTGTCTGTCATCGCCCCCTTCCAAATTACCTGGTTTTCATTTCTTTCTTTTCCACTAATGGATCCTCCCCCTCCTCCTCCTCCTCCCCCTCCCTCTCCTCCTGCTCCTCCTCCCCCTCCCCCTCCTCCTCCTCTTCCTCCTCCTCCCCCTCCTCCTCCTCTTCCTCCTCCTCCTCCTCCTCTTCCCCCTTTGGCTCCTCCCGCCGTCTCACCCACCCCTCCCCTTCCTGACCCTTTGGAGCACCACCTTTCCTCGCCTCACTTACCTAGGCCACGCCCCCAACCTCCGGGTCAAGGGGTCACCCCAGTGCTGTATGAGCATCAAGGTCATGCCGGAAGAGGTTCCCCCGTCCTGTCAGAGAGAGAATGGGGCGACAGAGGGGCCCTGCGTTGCTGAATGGGGGGGGGGGAAGAGGGCAGAAGGATCGTCACCATAACACTGTGTTACTAACTGCATGGGGGGAGAGAAAGAGAGAGAGAGAGAGAGAGAGAGAGAGAGAGAGAGAGAGAGAGACGGGTTACCACCGCAACACACAATACTCACGGAGTAACCAGAGAGTTCCTGTCCCACTGGATGTAATGACGCCTTCAGGAAGGATCCCCCTACACCACTGAATGTACGGCGTACTGGAAAACCTTTTTCCAACCACGGAGTGTACAGATTCCTTGTACCACTGGATATATGCAGGACGGAACGATCCCCTCATCCCACTGAACACACAGTGTGCTGAAAGATATCCTGTACGGATGCATATATCACCGAAGCCTCCCCCCGTATATACAGCGCCCTCATACAACCCCTTCCAGCACTGAAGATATGGACACCAGTGTCACCTGACGAAGGATGAGATCCTTCTGTGCCAGAGAGCCTAAGCATGAGGCACTGATATACTTGTGACGCAAACCATCTCACCACTATTGCGCCTTGGTATCGAACCCGGGCTCATCTGAACGACAAACCAGCGAACGACTCCCCCCCCCCCCAGGGCTCACGGCGGTGCTTGAGGTGGTTTGCCTCGATTATCGTGCGTCAGTACAACGCTGCAGGTTTACGCAGTGTGACGTCTGGTGTCGTCCTCTCTGTGGGTAACAGAGCGACGAGGGAGATTCCCCCCCCCCTTCCCCCCCCCAACCCCAACCCCCACCCTCCCGAGCGCGCGTAACGATACGGGGGTAAACGCTACGGGCGCCTGATTATCTGGGGTTTCGACTAAGGTTGACCGGGAAACGCTTCCCGTCCTAGTGGAGGCAACAGTCCGTGTGGACGTGAGGGGGAGACCTCAGATTTAAGCAATTATCGATAGAGATTATTTTCTTTTTTCTAATCGTGAGAGATATCTGGCAGGATGTGGGACAGATGACAGGTGTGCTGGGGAGGACAAGGCGAAGGATATACTATTTTTCCCTCATGATATGTCTCGAAGGAGAGTTGGAATCAGACATTTGCGTGAGCTGGGAAACGTTCCCTAGACCTTGTGGGAAACGTTCCCTAGACCTTGCGTGAGCTGGGGAAACGTTCTTAATACCATGCATGAGCTGAGAAACGTTCACTAAACTATTCGTGAGCTGGGAAACGTTCATTAGACTTTGCGTAAACTGAGAAACATTCACAATGCCATGCGTGAGCTGGGAAACGTTCATTAGACTTTGCGTGAACTGAGAAACGTTCACAATACCTTGCGTGAGCTTCAGAAACTATCTCAATACCATGCGTGAGCTGAGAAACGTCGTTCAACAGACCTCGTGTGAGCTGGGGAACGTTCATTTGAAGCAGAAATGATGGAAGCGGGCGGACGGCGCATGAAAATGAAATATGCCAGAAATGAGGTGATGTACAGACTGAAACAGAAGACGGGCGACAGAGGGGCTAAACTTAAGAGATGGAATCATGATGATAATTTACAAGTCCAGACTTGGTCACTGAAGCCGACAGGAGACGCGGCAATGCAAAACAGTTCATCTCAGTCTGTAAACGCCACCGAATGTACCGCGTGAGGAATAACGTAACTCTTTGTACAGTACGGGGAGGGAATTTTACACTCGTGGGGCCCCGTCTCTTGAACGCTCTCTCCTATCATACAGCCTCTTAGATCTATGTGTGTGTGTGTGTGTTTCAAACATCTTCACAATAGCGATACTAATATAAAATTTCAGAAGCGACCCCTTAACATGGAGGTACGACCCTTGAGCAAGACGCTACGACCCGTGGGTACGATGGACCGATCTTTGACACGACCCCATTAAATTGCAAAAAACGGTCATTTTAAAAAAAAAATTTAAATGTTCTCGAGTGTACCCCAATTTTTTTTTCCCCCCATCTTGTCCACGCAGTTCATATAACACTCTTCTGTTCTACCTCTATGTAAGAGACGCAAAAACGAAAAAACAAAAGAGGACAGCACTCAAAGGGAATATGAGCAACATATTTTATGAGAAGCTTTCAATTTGTTTATGAACGAGAAATAACACGACCCTGCATCAACACCTCCACCCATCCATCCTCGCCCATCACCATCCACGGACGGCACTCAGTCACGTCCGCACTTCCACGAAAACAAGAGATAAAACATGAAGGAAAAAAGAGGGAAGAGAAATTAATAAAAAACCACGATCCACGTACACTGTTTGAATGGAGTCATGGCGCTCGATAGAGAGATAGAAAGAGAGAGAGAGAGAGAGAGAGAGAGAGAGAGAGAGAGAGAGAGAGAGAGAGAGACCCCTCGCTTCTATCTGCGACAACATCTCACACCCTTATCATGGACGCGCTGGGAGTGACGGTGAGTGAGGCGAGCGAGGTATGCCAGGGAACTCCACATCGGCGAGAGGCCCCTCCCGTTCCCGTCATAGGGGCGGCGGTAATTTTGGGGTCAGTCTGGCTTGGGATGGTGGGTCAAGGGTCAAAGGGTGTCGTAATGGAAAGGGGAAGGAAGAGGGAGGAGGAGGTGGGAAAGGGGAGGAGAGATAGGGCTGTGGGAGGAGGACGGAGTAAATTGGATGGGAAAGGGGCAGTTCCTCCCCCACCTCTCTTCCACCCCCTCCATCCCACTCCACCTACCCCCTCTCCCTCTTCCCCCCCCCCCCTCCTTCCTTATCAGTCCGTAGACGTAGATGACAATGCGGCGGACATGACTCCGACATGAATGTATTCCTGGCGTACAATTGCACTAGGGCGTGAGGGAAGGTATAAATCCTGATATTCAAATTACGTTTTTTGTTAGATGTAAATAACTCATGGGCTAACATTCTGGTGTAAACATAAATATATGTCTTAGGTGTAAAATATCCATAGGTGTAAGATATATTCTGGCGTAAAAAATACTCACGCGTTTACTATGTTCGTCTATGAAATATTGCTCAGGTGAGATTTTTTTCTTTTTTTTAAATAAGTTGTAAATTACAATCAGGTGTAAATTATGTCCCAGCAGCGTAAACGGCATTTGAGCGTAAAAGTGTACTAAGGTGTAAACGGCGTGTCGTCTGCATTTAAACTACAGGTGCTGGTGGGCTGGGGGGGGGGGGTGTTAGGAGGGAATCTATGAGGAGGGTTTGTAAGTTGAGGGCTAGTTGATTGGATTGGATAGGGCCAGTTGAGAACATGGAAAACTAGTTAGGTTAACTGAGGACTGGTTGATGACTAGTTGAGGGCTAGTTAGAGAGAGGTGACGATTGGTTAGGGCTAGTTGAAAGCACTGAGAGCTAGTGAGGGGTAACAGACTGCTAGTTGCGGGCCAGTACAGGGTTAGTGAGGGCTAATTGAGGGCTATACCAAAGTCTAGATGGGGGCTTACTGAGGGCTAAATGACTAGTTAAGGACTAATTAGGGCTAGTCCAGGGCACTGAGGGTTGAAGGACCGTCCTCTAAGTTCAATAAACTAATTATTTTATTTCTATTCCTTACTCATCCATTAGGTGAATTTACGAAGTAATCCTATCCATGAAAAAAAAAATGTGAATGTAAATGCATGTAAAGGGGTTGTAAAACACTTCTGAGTTTTTGATAACCTCATCTCATTAAAACTAGGATGCAGATGAATGTATACAGTCATCGGTGTGTGTGTGTGATTACCTTATCACGACCATCCATTTGTACTGTACGAGGGCGGGGGAGTTTACACTCGTGGGACCCCATCTCTTGAACATTCTCTACCATCACACGACCTTTTAACCTTCTCTATGGTGTCTGTCCTCACAGTTTTACCTGTTTATTCCACACTCGTCCACCAGTTTAATACTTAAAAAAAAAGGTATTGTTTATTGTCTGCATCAAGAAGCTGGTTTAGGAGCTCAGAAGTTGTGATCGGGGCAACCCTCACTCGTCCTGTTTTCTATGGTCGACATTTTTTTTGGCCTTGAGCCTCTTAGTTCGGGGGCCAGCTTTCCTGGACCTTCTCTATCAATCTTCCGGTCCTCTCTTTAAGCGCGATATCAGAATTTCAGATGCCTGCTTCATTCTAGGTCGAATAATAAGTCTCGGTGCGTTGTACGTGTCGGCTAGAGAGCGGATGTGAGCATATGAGGCCGGTGTTTCGTGTGTTCCGAGCGCTACCTCGCTGAATCAGGAAACGGCGAACAAATATATGACAAAAAATGAGTTGCAAATGAATCACATAACAAATCTTCATCGCCGCACTTAAATGCCATCGTCATATTATCAAAGGGACAATGTGCCTCACCAACACAGATTCATATAGCTGTTTTTCCCTCCATTTCATAGCCATACGGAGGCCTTCTGTCACTGTGTACCGTCTAAGTTATTCAGAATCCGCTCGGGTTGATTCCTATCATAAACCCTGTGTCAGACCAACTTCCCAGCTTGTCTAAGCCTCTTTCTAAACCGGCGCAGTCCTCGTCGTTCCTTACCTCTCTCTCACGAGCCCTCGCATCGCCTGCAAGACATAGGTATGGATGCGGTCCTTCTGGAGGCACGTCATTTACATGGGTGAACAACAGGGACGTCCCCGAATCTGGACCCCTGCGGCACTCCGCTCGTAAACCCGCAACTCTCTTAGAAAAGACTCCTCTGGTATGCATCGTCTGTTTGTGTGTGTGTGTGTGTGTGTCAGACCAAGGCATCACAACACCTGCCACTCTCACAGCATACTGACGGGGGTAGCACAAAGCACCTGTGTGGTCAGCGGCAGGGTACGTGAGCAAAAACTACACACACACACACACACACACACACACACACACACAGTGTACTGGCTGGTGGTGGGCAGGTGAGCCGGGGACACCTGTGTTGTCCCAGTAGACCCCGCTCAGTGTTTCACCTCATCCCTCGTGTTGACCGTGACTGAACCTACCTGCAGCTGTCTATCGCACGTTATCTATCTGTCTACCTATCTATCTATCTATTTATCTTAAACAGCCACGAGAGGACCCAGTGCTCTATTGTATTTCATATATCTTTTTTTTTACCATTTGGATCGGTCTATATTCCTAGCTAGCTAACAGAGAGAGAGAGAGAGAGAGAGAGAGAGAGAGAGAGAGAGAGAGGCGCGTGTAGAGACATCTGGAGGTGGGGGGGTGGGGGAAGGCGTGCGAGACATGATTCAGTAATTACAGAGGTAAGGACCGCCAAGCGCTACAGAGCCCCACGCTACCTCTGTGTCCTCTTCATGTGTGATTACTATATGTGATTACTGTTTGTGATTACTATATGTAATTACTATTTGTAATCATTATTTGTAATTACTGTTTGTGATTACTATTTGTGATTACTATTTGTATTATGGGAAGAGACTTTTATACTCACGTTGCCCCGTCTTATGTATATATGTACCATGTCTTTACCCCAATGTGCATATATATACACACACACACACACCACAGCCTAAACCAGGTACCCAGTCATCGACCAGCCCCGAAGGGAGAATGAAAGTCTGAGTTGTCTGTGGGCCAACTGCCGCGCCAAGGATTCAAGCATGGATAGGCTCCGTGCGTGTAACATGGTCAGTGACGATAACCTCTTCACCGCGGACGCCTTTTGTGTGTGTGTGTGTGTGTGTGTGTGTGTGTGTGTAATTAGCTCTCTGTACTGTACGGGGAGGGAGTTTTACACTCTTGGGGGCCCCATCTCTTGGACTTTACTGTCAAGACAACTTTTGAAACTTCTGTATGCAGTCAACATCTGCAACTCTATCACCCAGTTCATTCTAATCATCCGGTGCTCTCATACTGTAAGAGTACTTCCTTAACATAATTCTGGACGGGTTTCTTGGTTAATTTCTTACTATAGCCTAAGGTTGTTCTGTCCTCGCGTCTTGAGAGGAATCGCTCACTGTCTTCCTCAGGAAAATTATTTAAAACCATAAAAGACTATGGTCAGGTCGCCCCTTACTCTTCTCTGTTTCATGATGGACACTATGAAGGCCTCTGTAAACCTTCCCGTAAAGCGAATCTCTTAATTCTTGTACCATTTTAGCCGTCCCTCCCTCACCCCCCTGGCCCATATCTCTCTCTCTCTCTCTTTCTGACTTGGAACTCTGGCGATCAGTGAGGGATGACTGCTGACTCCTAAGACTTGGATTCCTGCCGCTTATATCCTGCAAAATGATATTCATATTGAAACAATATCCTGCTGTGTCCCATCTTCATTACTTATCGTTTACCCGGGCTGAATTTCACCAACGATGTGTAAAACCAACTTTGGATTTTGTCTCGGTCCCCTTGTAAGCTTATGCAATCTTCTTGCTTTACTTCCCTCATGACCCTGGCATTATCCATAACCATATTCAGATAGGAAGAGTAATGGTCCCAGAATAGAACCCTGCGGCACTCCGCTAGTGACATCAACCCATTTCGAGAGGGCTAACTTGACATGCGTCCACTGCTCCCTTCCAGCAAGATAATCTTTTAATCTTCGTAAGAGTCTCTTCCTTATCCTTGTCTGAAGATCCAGCTTCTTTACTATTCTCCCATACGGTACAGTGTCAAATGCTTTTCTATCAGTCCGGACAGAGACAGTCCACTCAGCTCTTTCTTCTAAGATCCAGCTTCTTTACTATTCTCCCATACGGGACAGTGTCAAATGCTTTTCTATCAGTCCGGACAGAGACAGTCCACTCAGCTCTTTCTTCTGCTCGGACCACAGCTCACGCACTCTCGGAATTCTAAGAGGTTTGTCACAGATGACCTCCTCACCCAGAAACCGAACTGTCTCGGGTAGTTTTCCCTCTGCAAGAAGTCGTCCATTTACCTTCTGATTATCTTTCCCCAGTACCACACAGGCCACGCTCATCAGGGACAACCCGTCTGTAGTTCAGCTCATCCTCCGTCTCCGTTTCCTTTCTTAAAGATGCGTATGACGTCTGTCCTCTTCCAGTCCCTTGGCACCTTACCTTTCTCGAGCGACATACTGAACATTTCAAGTTGTCTGTCAAGTATATCCTGCACACATCTTTAGCATATGGGGAGAAATATCTTAAGGACCATAAGCCTTATTGCAGGTCAGGGCCCCTCTTTTATTTTGTTTAAGTCTTTTATAAGAATTCTATTACTTTTCAAGACCTCCTTCCCACTACACCTCACTGGTGTTGGTGACTATGGTGTCTTCCACCGTAAAAACATTTCTGATCGTGTCATTCAGTTCCTCACATCATCCTCTCACGAGTCTTGCCTCTACGTAAATCCCTCAGCTTTATTACCTGCTCTTTAACTGACATTTTACTCCAGATGAATTCCACCTCCACAATTTCCTGTAAAATTTCCGTGGCGGTATACCTTACATATACCATATGGCTCTCCTTCTCAGCTTTCTCCTGCCGGCGGTTGTTAGCTGGGGAGCGGCCTTTTTGTTTCACCATTCTGACCCCCTGACTCATAAAGATACTCAAAGCCAGATGCTGTTACTGTCCTCCAGCAGATATGGACCATCATGTCTCCTGTTATCTGCCCTTCCAATGTACCCCTTCGCCTCCCCTGCCCTTCCCTTCACCCCAGGATCACCCGACCGGGGTCGACAGCAACGCAAGCGTCGCGCGACGGACGGACGGACACGCTCATATAACCACAAGATCATTACACTGTAATTAAGCACCTACGTCGTCGTGGCGTCCCGGGTCCCGCCCACCACAGGAGATACGAGACAACCACCGCGCTTCTGTTCCCCGTGAGGTGGGGTGTTGGGGGGGGGGGGTAGGATGGGGGGGGGGGGACATCTCCTGCAGAAGGACGGATGGGGAACTCTGGCCATACGCATGTGGTGTTATTCTGGTGGGTACTACTAAGGGGTGATGCAGGAGGCTGTGTGATCGTGCAGAGACTAGGTGAGAGAGAAAGAGAAAGAGAGAAAGAAAGAAGAGAGAGTAACCTGTTCCTAACTGGCATGTGGTACTGTGGTACCGTTCCCCTCCTGGGCGTTGAGCACAACTGGTTGAGGCGTCGGCCATCCGGCCTGCAGGCCACTCAGCTAGGCAGCCGAGCCAACCAAGGGCAGGTGCTGCTGCGGCTCCATCGTCATCGAAATTACCACAACGTGACCTAAATTCTTAAGGCCGTCGTTGCGAGACTGGAACTCAGGAGGTAATTGACCAATCTGCCTCGTGAGTGTGTTAGAGGTTGAACCGCCTCAGATGTGAGAAAGAGCACTTCGTGCAATGATAAATCAATCCTTTGTATAAACGGAGCAGCTGTTCAAAAGCTAAAAGGGACTCCCAGATTCTTGGAGGCAGACTTAGGGCTCTGTGAAATGTGGGGTTAACATTTACAGCAAAGCCAGGTTATGTTCATTGTGCTAAGTGATGGAATTACAGATCCATCATAAGAGATGGGAAAGTTGTGAGGGGTTCTAAAGAGATAGGCAGAAATTGGTTTTTGGTGCCATTAATCTTAGCAAGGTCCTGTCTACCCCACTAAGATATCCTGTCCAAGTCTGAGTTTATTAAGCTGTGCTGATACGAGTTGTAGATCGAGCAAGAGAGGATAGAACAGAACTGAAGAAGTGGAGGAATGCAGTGCTGAGTCGTTAGCGTATAATATATTTGGATATCTGTTGAAGAAAGAAAATCGTTAATAAAAAGGAAAAAGAGAGTAGGAGACAGAACAGAACCTTGAGGAACACCGCTGTTGATAGGGAAAGGGGGAGAGATTGATCCATCAACAACTATAGAGACATGGCGGCCTGAAACAAAGAGGATACAAAAAGAGAGAGGGAAGCGAAAAGAGGGGAAACTTAGAGATGAGACCCCGATGCCACTCACTGTCAAAATTTTTTGATATGTCAAGAGCAACTACACAGGATTCTCCAAAATCATTCATAGATGATGACCAGACATTAATACAATAGAACAGGACATCACCAGTGGATCTCGCCTTACGGAAGCCATGCTGGTGATCGGAGAGAACACTGTGGGATTCAGTATGTTTGAGAATACTGGAGCTGAGGTTGGATTCAATCACTATGAACACAGTTGAAGTCAGAGCAACAGGACGATAGTTGGAGGGATTAGAACGGTCACCCATTTTTAAGGGAGGGACGTACCAACTCATGCTTCCAAGAAGAAGGAAAAGTTCTGGTCTTTAAACACAAGCGGAGCAGACGAGCAGGCGCAGGTGCAAGCCCAGAGGCAGACTCTTTGTGCAATGAACTTTTATAAAATTATCAACAGTCCTACGACACATCACTGAGAAGTTTGACATCGCCAGAGAATGGACTACAGCCTGTTATTTACCTATTGCCAACGACCAAAAATCACTTCGTAGCTACTCTTTTGCTGTTCGTTTTTACACTGCTATAGTCGGTATCTGCTACAATCTCGAGTCCACAGCACCACAAACACGAGCATAAGGTTAATCATTTTCTTCAGCTCGACATCACTCTTACGTATCTCTGAATTCGGTAAAATCATTGTCATACCGTTGACTGACCTGGTTGATGATGCAGATGCTAGAAACCAAGACAAGACAGCTGCTGAAGTACAAATTAGGGTATGTGGCAGCTGCTGAAGACAAAGATAAGACTTGTGTAGAAAACCGAGACATGACAGATGCTCAAGGGAAAGATACGACAGGTCGACTCGTTGGCTGTTCAGTCACACAGAACCTTTAGTTACGGCCGAATGTGTACGTTACTGTTGATGATTACCTTGTCTAATCCCTCTGCTGATAATTACGTTGCCGGTTACGTGCTATTTAAATGCTTATCGCCATTTAGCAGAAGTGCAATTAACCTGGGGATGGAGCCACCCAACATGCAAATTACCCCTGACAGGAAACATGGACATAACTTGTGTAGTCTAAAATCTAAGTGACTGGCACAAATGCGTTCTGTCAATACTTTAAAAGTTGCCACACACTAAACACTTTCTACGCCAGATGGAACATGAGCGATACCTTCCTTACACGAGCACTGATGGAAGAAAAATTGAAGTTCTCCTAGTACGTGTTATCATGCGAAACAGAGTGAGGCCGAACGTCAAGTGACAACATACCGCCTGGGTTAAGGTTTCGGCTATCGCGTAGCAGGAAACTTCTGGAACTACAGTGAACATGTCTGATCCGTCGTGAGGAGACTCAGAGGAATATACAGGAATGCGAAGGAATATAAGCAGCACCAGACTATTGGGTCCTTTCGAGGCTGCTTGTGATAGTGGAAGATATCAGAAACCCACGGTTTATTGTGGTAGGAGCAGAAAGGCATACAGATGTTCCAAAGAGGAAACCAGTAAGCCTCATGTGACTAAGGAGATGTAAAAGATGCCAGTCGTGGACTTGAGGCAAAGCATTCATCAAGTCTGTTCTTAAACGTATCTATGGTAGCTCTTTCAACCACTCTATTTGGTGAATCGTTCTATATGTCAACAATCCTACTGGAAAAAAAGATTTACTTCGCCTCATTCGAGGTAAAACGTTTGCCAACGAGTTTGTATCTATTACCACGGGTAAAAGCAGACAAATCTAACATTGAACAGCTTGTTAGATCGTGATTATCAAAAACTTTGATAATTTTGAATGATTTTATTGAATCACTTCTGAACCTTCATCTTTAAGCTAAGTAAATTTATGTCGTTTATTCGACTCGTATAGAGTTGTTCCTTAGTCCTGGAACCATCTTGGTATTTTGAAGCTATACTCTCTCCATTGTCTGTATTTTTTTGAAACAGTGACCAAAACTGAGGACATTGTTCAAGGTAAGGACGCACCAGCGAACTGTGAAGAGCAAAGATTATTACCTTAGACTTAAATTCGAAGGCCCTGCCTCTGATTCCAAGAACTTTGCTCACCATTTTTACTGCTTTTCTGCACTGCTTACTTGGCTTTGGGTCATCAGAGATCATCACATCCAAGTCTTTTTTTCTCATTTACCTTTTGTGGCTCGACAGAATTCATCCTGTAGCTTGTCCTTTCGTTTTTACTCCGTGAACTTTGCGCTTATGTAGATATCAAAATTCGTTTGCCACCCGTGAGCTAAGTCCATCAGTAATGCCACTTCGAAGAAGTATTTTTGAGCTTATTACAGTTTGACAATTCAACATACTCTACAACGCAGCCTCCTATAATCCTTACTGGTATATGTGAGAAAGAGAACCGGTCCCAAGACTGATCCCTGTAGCACACCACTTGTCACGTTTAACCATTCTGAGGTTCGACCAAGAACCACTAATCTTTGCTTAGACCCAGTCAACCAATTTCCTGACCATCAATGACATGTGACTTAACTTTTGTCAGTAATCTTTGATGTAGAACATTATCGAATGCTTTCTGGAAATCTAAATAGATAACATCAACTGCTTTACTTTCATCATACATGTTAATTATATCATAAGGGAAATCAAGCAAATTTGTTAACCTTGAACGATTTTGTCGAAAATCATGCTGAGAACCATTTGGTGGTAGTCGTCTAAACAATTTACAATATTATCTCGAATGATGGTTTCTATAAGTTTAACAACTACAGACGTTACGATAATTAGAAGAGTATTTCTATGTACGGATTTGTCTTTTTTATGTATCGGTGTTACAGTGGCAAACTTTCAATCCTCTAGAACTTTCCCTACAGAAAGCGACTTAATGAAAAGAGGAGCAAAGGGCTTAACTTCCTAATCTTCTCCCTTTTTCTGAATAGGTTTACATAACTCACTCTATCATTTTGAGTTCCTTATGTGCTCCTTCCTTAGGCAAAAGGCACTTCTTAAATTCATTTGTTCCTCCATTCTGGCTTCGTTTCAGAAATAGACCGTCTACAACACACTGGCACATACGTTCCCAGTACTACTTTGAAGGTTTTACCGAAGATCTTCCGAGCTACGTCCATATCTTTTCCATTAACGACATCACCCCCAGAGAAGCCTGTCAAGAGCGATGCGAAGGTCGTTACAATCTGCACGTCTAAGGTCTCGTGTTTCTTCCCGACTCTCGTGTTGACCAGCAGTGCTGAAAGTTGCCTCATGAGTAATTCGTCTGTGATCCCTCGTACCAAACTTTTCTCAGTCTTCAACATCATTGAAGAGATCCTCATTTACGGCTAACTACGTCTGACGTGTTCTCGTCGCGAGTAAGTTTCTCAACATATTACATTAGGGCACCGTCATGCAAATTCAAGTAGAGTCCATGACCGATCTACTGGAGAGGGGTCAAGAGAAAACCTCTCACTGCTGTGACTATTGTTCATTACTAAATTCAGCTAACATCATAAAGTCTTTCGTCTACCTCTGGCGTCTGTGCTGGAGGACTGTGAACTAATCATACTGTTATCATTTTCTGAAGCTTATCTCTAATCACCTGCAAGAATGGAGTCGTTATCGCCAATTGCAAAACACTTCTCGGTACACGATTAAGATGAGCTTTAACAAAGAACAAGACGCTACTGCCTCTTTTGTACCCTCCATCGCCGTTTAATAGCGTGTACCCTGAAGCTGCACACTGGCGAGGAAGTCTCTATCTTTGATGTGTAAACGAAATTTGATAATACCAATCATGTTATAATTCCCTTCCAGCGCAGTTGTCTCTAATCCTGAACAGCAGTGGTGAGTCTTAGAGAAGAGAACATACTTTAAGACTTCATACTCTCTTAAACCATTTAACACACTTAGCATTTCCCATGAGTATAGATTTCTGTGTTCACGCTGCCGGAGAACAGCGAGCGGACAGGATTCTGAATGGGAGTGAGTTCCTGGCGGCGAGCGGGACAAAGACGCCACAGTCGGAGGTAAGGAGGTGTGGGGTCTGTGATATAACAAGTTATTATACCTAATCTCCAGCAGCCGAATGTGAGACTTTGTGAGCGTCGGCGCGGGAGGGCGGGCGGGCGTCTTCGTCTTAACCATTAGGCGGGGCTGGCACGTGTGGTGTTCACATCGCGGAGAACACAGGGTTCAGGATAGAGAGTCGTGTGGGCTACGTGTTGTCAGAGAGAGAGAGAGAGAGAGAGAGAGAGAGAGAGAGAGAGAGAGAGAGAGAGAGAGAGAGAGAGAGAGAGA
>JAYMFT010090549.1:0-28247 GCA_038088735.1 Panulirus argus | reverse complement strand
ATATATATATATACATATATATATATATATATATATATATATATATATATATATATATATATATATATATATATATTCCTTCTTCCACTGTGGGCAGAATGTCTTCGTATCTCAGTTCACTCAGGACTGCTACCACTCTTGTTGCATTCCTTTCGACCTTTACCAGCGTTCCAAGTCTCCTCAATAAGGAAACGAGACTGTTGCGCATAATCCAGCTTATGGCAAATGTACTTTGTATAAAGCTTCGTAAGCACTTGGAAGGCACTTTAGACGCTGGCCCAATGCTGCTCAGGTGACATGTTCAGAGTGATGTTAACTTTTCGGTTTCTCTCTCGGTACGACTCGTGTACCGTGTGTCCCACTGGTTAGTTCTCACAGTCTGGTCCGTTTAACCCCCCCCCCTTTCTCCCTCCCCCTCCCCCTCACCCCATCTTCGTTTCTCTTCATTTTCCAGGAGCAGATTTCAGTGGCCATTTGTCCGACCAGATGCAGCAGTATTCAGGCAAATGGTTAATGAAATCTAACTCTCTGGAAAATGGAAAGTCATGGAGATGGGAAGGGGTTTAAACGGGTTAGACACGAGTAGAGGGGGGAGGGGGTACGTGGGAGAGTACCTACCAACGAGTACATACGAGATGTAGTCAACATGACAGGGCAGTCGTGAAGAGAGAGAGAGAGAGAGAGTTTATCATTTGTCAAGGCAAGTGCATAACACTCATAGAGAGATTTAGAGTGCGTGAGGATGGGTAAGAGAGTGAAAATAAGTGAAACTTTGGATATGTAAAAGGAGTGATTGTAAGTGTGAGTGAAAGTGAGAATGTGTGTGTATGAGTGAGTGTGTGTTAATGAGTGAGTGGGAGAGGAGGGCAGGCGTACGTCGAGTCAGGACTATCCCTGATCACCGCCCTTCAGTTGTTTGTTTGGGCAGCATGTTAAACCCGTCAACGCTGTTGCCTTACCAGCAACACCAGCACTTGGCCAGGCACCATATTGGCCCTCTATCTTTTTATGGTTTATTTATCTAATTCTTTAAGGAGCCTTTGGGAGATTAACAGTAAAGGGATTATGCGAGGCATGGGATCAGAGTAATGTGGCAACATATGAACCCGTGTGAGCATGACGCACGAACCTGCAACACGACGTACGACCCTTGATCACGACAGCACGATCCTTCCGCACGGCGGCACAACCTTTCAGCACGACGGTACGACCTTTGAGTGTGAAGGACCAGGTTGATTTATAGCTTAGGGGAAGCAGAGAAATTAATTATGAAGTTGGAAAAAAAAAAACGCTTACCACAATACTCCTTACACTTCAAAGCGATTAACGAGGGCACTGAGGAGATATATTAGCAGTAATTAGTCCTACGATGATATATGATATGAATGTGAAACGTATGTAGAAATCAAGAGAACCTATGAAACTAACTTCCCCTTGCAGCCAAGATTTACTTAACATTGACGAATTTTGAGAAAAAAAAATATTATTATAGTCTTCTGTTTAGATCCAGTTACTGAGAGGTTTGTGCGTGAGGAGTTCGCTGCCTTCAAAGGTAAACAAAAGACTTCCAGCGCACATTCTTCCCGTGTGACGGGCAGGACCAGACGACAATATCGTTGGTGTATTTCTAATATAACATTGAAAATGAAGGTAGATCTCGACGGCTAGGGCAAGTTAGATGTTTTCATACGTCTGACTGATTTCTACTGGTGCTTTGTTTACTAATAAGGTTATTAACCCCATATTTCCCTGAATTGCATAATCCTCCCTAATATCGCTTATTATCGTGAGTTTCCGGAATATGATCGTATCTTGTATGCGCTCTTTTAAATTGCTGTTATAAGGTGTAAGAAAGTCATTGATATGAGTTTCTTCCGTAAGTTATTTCTGTGCTGCCCTGCATAAACAAATTCTCCTTGGCCTGACCTTTGAACCCTGTTCGTACAGTCGTGTTCAGTGTCCTTATCCTCATACTCCACAAATGTACCGTCGTGTTCAAGAGTCGTACCGTCACATTCCAGGTACGTACCGTCGTGCTCAAGGATTGTCCCATAGCGCTCAAGGATCATACCGTCGCACTCTGGGGTCATAGAGAGAACAGCAGTACTGCCACATGTCCGCCGGTTTCATGACTTCAGTCATTATTTCCCCGTTTTGCAAGTCATCAAAGCCAGACCTTGAAGAAAAGAAAATAGTATGCATCACGAAATAGCCAGTGAAGACATGACAATGAGGAAATGAAATAAAGGTTTACATTTATGGCGTACGTAAGGGAAAAATATATATATATATATATATATATATATATATATATATATATATATATATATATATATATATCCTGGTAATTACACGGCCACTTTATCTTCCTTCTCCATCTTCTTCCCGCCATAAACATCCAATCAAAATGGATGAATGAATAATAAACAACCGTCAGTGTAACCCCAGTAGACCATTAGTAAAGATCAACATTTTATGACCATCAGCAAATACTCATTTGATTTTACCGTAGTGAAGAGAGAGACATTGGTGCTTTGGGAGTTAGACAATCCTGTAAAGTTTGATAATATGCACTCAGTCTTGACTGTGTGATATACGAAAACGCTTGACACATGTTTTCCCTTTCCTTGTGGTTTTACCTGCATGTATAGATATATGTTTTCATATTTCTTAAGAACGAGACTCATGAAGTATCGTGGGTAGTAATGGAGTAAATTTATTATTATTGTAATAATTATTTCGTTTAACCACTAGGGTCAGTTGACCTTTGTACTAGAAGGTTTTCCTTAACGGGGCTCAATAATTAGATAGTCTGAGTATTATTATTATTATTATTATTATTATTATTATTGTTATTATTATTATTACTATTATTATTATTATCACCATTGTTATTATTATTTACCTATTCTCTGCTTCAGAAGCGTGTAATTATTTAGTTGAACAGCACGTCTTAGGATTAAAGCAACAAAAACGATGAAAGGACTGGATACTACTGAAGAGGACATCCTAATATTTTAAGTAAGGGGTTGTCAGAGTCACCTTCAGATTTGCTTGCTACATTCAGTCGCTTGAGTGCGACGACAGCCTTGAGTACGATGACAGTTCTTTGTACTCAAGGTGTTAATCTTCTTGCTGAAGGGGTTAAAGTGTTATACTCATGAAGCCGTCTTTGTGCTCTAGGGGATGTATTGATACGTAAGGGAATTCGTTAAAGACAAGTGGATGGCAGTCGGCCTTGGAGTGTACCCGGTGACCCGTCTTGGGTAAACGTTCTGTCACGTCCCTCTCCATGATTTATAGCTCCTGTGTATAAGACAGCCTAATCTCAAAGATGAATTACGCGTAAACGTAAAAAGTGAAATTGGAATATGCTGATACTCGTGACCTTACTGCCCCGTTATCCGTATGTGGGTGTTGATATGTATCTTAGTGAAATGATAAACTCGACCGTACCCGCCGAAAAAGTAGTGATGCATCTACTGAGAAAAGTTGTATTTAAGTTTCGTGACGGAAGACGTTATGGTTGTTACCCGGATAATGACCTGGGCGTATCTCAAGGTCTGTTGTCAGATACGGTAATGATATGTTGTGTACTGCCAGCTCTCTCAAGGACCTCTGTCTTCGTTTTGGCTATAATTTCACTTCTTTTAGGATACGTTTCTAAACAGACTTCCGTTTCTTCCCGATATTTGCCCGCCATACCCTCATATCTTGCTCATCATTTTATTTACCCAGCCGCTGTACGTGTATGCGGGTTATAAGGTCGTCACCCCATTCTTTTGAATGTTGCCGCAACACATCCTTATTTATTATTCACGGCTGCCCGTCCTGTAAATAGTGGCACGGAGCAGGATACAGAATGCATGATAAGTGAACAGTATACAAGGAATGGGTAACTAGATAGATTATTCAACAAACTAATAATAAGTAAACTGTTTACACTGGCTAGACAACAAAGATTATATAAAAAGGCATATAATAAGTGAACCATTTACGAAAGACATTATTACGATCCTCTTTAATAATTAGATATGTTATGAATGAAATACAGCTATCTAGTAATGTTCTTTGGGAATTTTCTCATTAATAAATTTTACAAAAGTCAAATGATGCTGCAGGATGTGTGAGGGTAATTCTGCTGGCAAAGTTTACATTTGGTTCGTTTAGTATCAACAGGAGGGGCGAACTCCCACGACTATCTATAGCCCAGCCTGAGTCGGGCAACAACGTCAAGGTGTCTATCGGTCCTTTTTTATGGATACATACTTATATGATTTTTCTTACATGATATTATGATGGTAGATGGATCTGCTTGTGTTGATTTCTTTTCATGAGTCCGTCTAAAGATTTTCTTTGAGTTCTTGATTGATTGATTTTGGACTGCCTCCTGGTAAAAACAAAGTTTTGAGTCGCCGGCATCCTTCAAGGAACACTTGTATTTTGAGCCCCGAATGTGAGGGAATCCGTAGAAACTGGACTCTTACTCCATCATGGGAAGGCTTTTTGTTTAATGCAGTGAAGAAAAAGAGTTATTTACAATCAGACTTTCTTTTTCTGGAGAAGCTGAAAAATTTGGGGGAAATGAGAATTGCAAACAGTTGATTTTGCCATATTATCGATCCTGTCTACTTATTCTAGACAGGAACCATCATTGTGTTAGAACAAGAGCAATGCCGGCAGCAGCAGTGGTTTTCTGTAAGGACTCATCTCTAATGTATACAATTTGTGAGAGCTTATGTTATAAGGCAATCGTGTCAAATGTGTCCAAAGGCGTCGTAATGGCTCTCATCTTTAGCTCAGGCTGTGATCTGAGCGAAGGCTTTGGTGGAAAGTTTTTGAGCAAGAATCGGCATTTGTTTGCCTGAGCGTCCGGATGTCAGTAAGAGGACTGATTCCACTTATTCTGACTCTGAAACTGTAGAGACTTTTTTTTCCCTCATGTTTATGATCTTTGTTGTCCTGAGACAGCATGAATTATTCTCACAGCTTCATTCTGTATTTCATTCAGCCTTCTGCCAGGCGCTACAGCAACCTTAGAAGTAGCATAATCAGTTATATAACAGATGTACGTGATTCTGTCATTTTGATATATTATAGATTGAGACAAGCTACAGCTCTTGAGAGCTCTAAGCCTTTCTCTTTCTTGATGGCAGAGTCTGATGACAACAGCGCCATATACTGGTACTCTTAAGCCAAGATACCAATACCTTCTCACGTATTCAATGTGTGATCTACACCCGTTGGGCCCCATATCTTGTGTGTGTGTGTGTGTGTGTGTGTGTGTGTGTGTGTGTGTGTGATTGTATGTAGATAGAAGTCTGCAAGCTTCTCGACAGATCCCTCGAGCCTGAGCAAGTCATCAAAATTATGGTCACCGGTAGTTCTTAGTGGAGAAAGTAGTAACTCGCAAAGCATTCGTTTTGTCGTCATAAAGGATAAAGGTGTTAAGGTCACCAAGTCTGCAACTGTCTCCTGTTGCACCTCTTTTCCTTCTCTGTCCAACCTCGTTTCCCCACTCCAGACCACCTAGTAATACAGGGGAAAACACTGAACACCTGATTACCCCTTCAGCATCTGCCCCCAACCCTCCAGCTCAACCCATCCACCACCGCTGCCACCTATGCAGTGACGTCACATTGCTGTTAATGCCTGCCAGTGACATTACGCCAGTGTTACCTGTGTTTTGAAGTTCGAGCACAGGTAGCGTGATGTTAGTTGGACGGTTGGCTCTCGTTTACTTGTGTAATACAAACGTCAATGAATCGTACTGTGATGTGTTTGGTAGTAGAATTACATAGATACACAGACACAAGGTCCAGGCGAGATGGTCTGGCCTTAACACTACTAAAAAAATGCAGTCCCCGTAAAATAGCACAAGAAAAGAATAACAATGCAAACGCTTCCCCACTCCCTGAGGCAGCACGCCGGACGGAAAAGTTAGAAAAAAAATACCTTGCAGGATTAATATGCCTGAAAGCTATTTTTATAGGCAAGTCATAAGGTAGAATGAATATGAATATGTTATGCATCCCATCACCAACGACATGCATCGCTTCACTTTTTGTTCTAAAAACAATATTAAAGATAAACTAAGCTCCAGCCTTTCGACTTAACATGCCTATATTATTCCTGATGTTGAAGAGTAATCCAATAATCCTTACTTGCTCTCTCAAAGCAGGTGACACGGGTTAATCAATGTTGGTATGTTATCGCAGCAGGGCCAAGGAGAGATATGTGGTTGAGAAGGTAGCATGATATACCACTGATTCAGGGTGACTCATTAAATGAATTATTCAGTACCGGAGAGTGACAATTGGTGAACAAGCCTAATTTTGGGATATTACGGCTGTTGCTCTGAACAACATTTTCTGGGAGCTTATTCCACGCAACATAATGACGTTGATAAAGAAACATTTCGTTCAGTCCAGATAATTCGATGACCTCTTAAGTTTTAGTCTATTTTCACTCGTTGGTAATTCTGGCGCTACTGTAAAGAAATCTTCAGTACCGAAATAGTTGATTCCCATAAGGAAATTAAAAGCATTCTGTTAATAAGCCCCGGAGGTACCTCTTGTTTAGGGATAACAAGTTAAATTCTCGGTCTCTCCTCATTTGGTTTCTTACGCAAGAAGGGAATCAATTTAGTTGCTCTTCTCTGCACTGCGGCAATATCACATCCTTGCTTTTGTAAGTAAAGTTTCTGTTAATCTTGGCAGCTTCAGTACAATGCAGGTAGAATCTGAAGTTACTGGAGACTGTGATCCCTAGATCTCTCACATTAGGGGTGTCCCTTATCTTTTGGCCCATCAGTTCATAATCAGATTTTTTGTTTGGGTTTCCTACTTGTAATAGCTGACGTTTATAGATGATGAACAGCATTTTCCATTTTCTAGACTATTCAGCGATTTTATCTAGATATTTTTGTAATCTTAGCCTATCCTCTTCAGTTGATTTGGCATTGCCGATCTTTGTGTCATCTGCAAATTTAGGCACTAAGTTATTTAACCCTATGTCAGTATTGTTAATATATGTAGACTGATGTCTTGGTAATAATGTGGATGGCGGAGGGGGGGGTCATTTTCTTTAAAAAAATAATTGAAACATGAAATTTGACGCCGATGTCATGGGATGGATGTCTCTGGTAAGAAGATCAAAGATCGATTTGCTGTTAACGTAATGACAGTGGCATAACTTGGTCGTACTTTGTGGTGTGATGTCACACACGGATTCTTCTGGTGTGATGTCACATACGGGTTCTTTTGGTGTGATGTCACGCACGGGTTCTTCTGGTGTGATATCACGCTCGGGTTCTGGTGTGATGTCACACACGAGTGTCTCCTGCGTGATGTCACGCATTGGGGTTTCATGTGTTGTCACACAAAAGTGTGTTCAGTATCATGTCATGTTTGTTTCTGGTGTGATGACACATAGATGTCTAGTAGTGTGATGTCTCACGTGGGTGCCTTAAGTGTGGTGTCATTCATGGGTATCTCTAGGTTGATGTCATACAAATGTCCAGTGTGACTCTTGCGGTGCCTCGAGTGTGATGTCTGATTTAAGAGTTCATTATGACAGCTACAGGTGCTTCGAGTAAGATGATACACAAGTGTCCGGTGTGATACCCGCAGGTGCTTCCAGTGTGATGTTACACAAGTGTGTAGTGTGATACCCAAGAGTGCCTGTAATATAGGAGTGTATTCATTGTGATGATAACCTTGCAGTGCTGTTCGAATGGCATACTGCCAAAACCTTCCAAGTATTATGCTGTATTGTTGGGACAGATTCACATGTGCGTCGCTGGATGGAAAAGTTTGAAACGGACTGCGATGTCAGAGCACGGATGTGTACACGATGTTACAACAAGGGCTTGTCGTCTTGGGTGAACTATTGCTGTCTCAACAAGACACGCACGTCCTGTGCTCCACATTTTTATGTATTCAGTCCATGTCAACTTTTTCCTTATTTACAGTAAATGTTTCTCGATATAAATGTACCCCATATTATTTTCAGTGCCACATATGTGATTTACACAAGCTGTGTGTTGTCCTTACATTGAACTGTTTCGCGGACTCACCTTTGTTGACCTTCCGTCACCCACAGGAGCGGCTACGCCCGTCAGGAAGATTTCTGCCCACGAGTTCGAGAAGGGTGGCCTCCGCAAACCCATCGTCACAACCATAGACGGCACGCCTACCTTCTTGTCCCCGGCCGTCACCGCTGACAGCTGCACCATACTGGCCAAGGTGAGTACCTGGGGCCATTGGTCATCGTACCCGCCTGGGTCACGCCACCACCAGACAGTACCATCTCATAAACATCCACCAACATCCCTACCGCTCCTCCTACCCATAAAAACCCTCATCCTTCGGGTATTTCCAGTCCACTCCTCAGAAACCACCTTTTAGGTAGCCTCTACCACCCACCAGGACCACATAGGAGGTGACCTAGGTCCTTTCGAGCCTCCAGGTAGGTGATCCTTGTTATCAAAAGCCTCCAGGCAGGTGATCCTTGTCATCAGGAGCCTCCAGGTAGGTGACTCCACTCACGAGGAGTCACAAGGAAGGGAACTATCTGACAGGTGATCCTAGTCAACAGGAACTTCTACGCACCAACTAGTAGGTGACTTCTTTCTTTAGGTGATCCCAGTAGTCAAGGACCACCAGCCTTAGCCACATCTTCCAGAGCCACAGAGTGATCCAGTATACCTGGAAACACCACCTCAGCCACGACCATTTGATGGATTAATCATCTCAGAAACCACTGATCAGGTGATTCCGCTCATTTCAGACACCTAGTAGTTAAGTTGATCTTAGTCCTCAAGTTGTAGCTTTTAGGTGAGGCCCGATTGAAAAGAAAGAGTTAATAATGATGCGAAACAATTTGAATAAAATCTTTTGAGTAAATACCAGCTCTGTATCATTCCAAAAGAAGAGTGTGTTTACCCACTAAACAGACAGTAAAAGGAGTGTTAGATATCTAATATAGATAGCAGCAGAGTTTCAAGGTAACATGATGAATTCATAATGGAATTCCTCTACGATGTTGGAGATGCTCGCTGCTCATGCCTTCAACTCTTTACGTAACGGTAAGAAAACGCTGGCCAGAGTGATTTATACAGTGACTGCACTGCTTAGTATGGATTATGACTTTAATTCGGTTCACTCGGACTTTCAGTTCTTCGGGACGTGTTGCACTAGCAAATATGTTTGATGAAACGAATGATTATGTTTGATGAAACGAATGATTATGAATAGAAACACGTAATTAATCTAGTGTTTTCTGTGGCACGACATAAATAGTATTCAGTTTAATCACTGATGTGGGTTTCAAAAAAATTTGTGTGTAAATTTTGTTCAGTTTTCTTATAGCAAAAACATCCTGCATGAAAAATTTGTAATACACGTATGTAGGGATCAGGTTCCTCCAGAGAATATTGATATGTATATTAGGGAATGAGAGACAGCAGTGTATGTGTGTAGAACACCCGAGGTAGGGTAATGTAGCGTTATATTTAGTGTGAAGGGAGGGTGTTGGCCAGACCAGCTGAAACAGAAAGTATAGTCCCCTATGCCTCACCAGGTCTCCAGCCTCATTTCTTACATGTGCTTCCAGTGTATCACTGGTGTGTCGCGCCCCTGATCCGTATGTAAACTAATGTTTTGATTTCCTCTGCCACCCAGGTCCGCCGAAAGTCCCGCACAGAGCTCAAAGGCCTAGACGAGCGTGAGCTTATCTTCGAGCTGGTGAAGGATATCTGTAATGACCTGGACGTGAGGTCCCTGTGCCACAAGATCCTGCAGAACGTTTCCATCCTCACCAACGCAGACCGCTGCTCACTCTTCCTGGTGCAGGGAGACAGGGTACGTGATATCATAGAACAAATTATAATACATTAGTCTGAATTTCTTATTCCAAATGTTGTTGTAATGTGATGCGTAAGTCGAATTTTTCACAGCAAATATTCCAATATGTTGGCTTTGGGGGAATCTTCCAAGACTAATTCTGTGAACTTTAGAACTCTTAGTACAAGTCTGATCTACATGTCATTTGTCTGATATGAGTGCCATTCGTTGGCAGTCTCTCAAAGCGTAAGTTGTGGAGCTGTAACATGTGCGTGGGATGTGTACAGATTATGTATCTCCGAGAATACATTCCCCCCTCCATGCTAGAATGCACCAGTGGGTTGGAGTGACAGAATGACTGATGGGATAAGTATAACTGCTCCTTCCATAGATCGCTATATTGTCTGTTGTAGTTTCATTGTTACATGTTTCCGACTTCTTTGGAACGACGGTTGCTGATCAGATTGAACCGTAAATATTTACACAAAGCTCCACGGCATTTTCCTACAGACATGTTGCTGCATACATTGCAGCAAATGAACTAAGACTTCAGTGGTATTGAACCTTTTATGGAGAGATTTATGTCCATTATCTAGCCTCAGCATCTATATTATTCACTACACGTACTGAGATATGAAGTTGAGGAGGCAATGGCCTTGGATCCGTGGACCAAGTGTTGCAATTATGCTGCTCCTTACAGGTCGGAGTTGCGTAATATTGCAATATCCTCAGATGGCTGATGTCACTACCGTCTCCCGGGAGAAACTCACTCTCACACAGAGGCCCTTGCTGAGCGGTCCACCCATAAACGTGTTCCGGCTCACTATCCCACACCATGAGCATACGTCAGGGGTCTGGAATATTTGTCGGGTGGGAAACAGGCAAAAACAAGTGTTTATAGTGAAATGCTGTATAGAAACATGTTTTGCGGTAAGACGGTAGACAAAAACGTGTTAAAGATGTGGCTTTAGACAAAAACATGTGTTAAGTCTATGACATATTAGGTAAGAACAAGATTTCAGTTTGGGACTTTAGATTGAATCATGTCGAGGGATGAGACATGTGTCGAAGGTAAAAGTTAGGTAGAAACATGTGTTGTAATGAGATGTTAGGCACACATTTGTGTTGGGGGCAGGTCGTCGGGGAAAAACATTGCCCAGAAGTGAAACATGAGACAGAAGCATTTGTGTTGTGAGACAATAGACAAAAAAAATGTATTGGCAGTTGGACGATAGGGGCACGAACATATGAGAGAAATTAGACAACGGACAGGAACATGTGTCAAAAGGTAGACTCCAGGCAGGAACCTTTGTCAGAAGTTAGACAACTGACTGAACATGTGTCAAAAGTTAGATGACAGGCAGGAACTTGTGCCAGAAGTTAAATGACGCTCAGGAATCTATGTCAGAAGTTCGCCAACTGACATACCCTGAGTTGGGAATTAGACAACAGGCAGGATCATGCGTCTGGATAGCATGTTTGGCAGCAGCATGTGCTGGGGAGTAAGATGTGTATCTTGGTGTGATGTTAGCCAGGAATCGCATATTTCACTCCATCATGTCGCCTCAATGCGTCTTACTTAACACACGAATTACCGTAAGATCTGATCCCTAATTTCTCGAATTAGCAGGTTACCACATATGTCTTACCAGTGAGAGATGCTTTGGTATAATGTCTTATACCTTTCTCTCACTCAAACCATATTTCTGTCTAATACGTTTTCCGGAATATATGATTCTGTTTAACGTCTCACGCCTAACATGAGCTTCCAACCACAGCCTCACCAGACAATGGTCCTGCCTACCGTGTCATCCCTCATCCCTAAGTCTCTGTCTTACACCTTTAATACAAAGTCTTTATTACCCTTTCCACCCACCCAGGTATCGTCAGCTGACTTGTCTACAAAATGAACTGTAAACATTGTTGAGCACATAGCTCTACTAGTTGTAGTCTGCCTGGATATTGTTTTATACGGACGGCATAGATAATGCAGCTTGTGATAAGAGATGTATCTGTGATCAGTAAGCCACATACAGTATGTATGTCAAGCAACTCTTTGTACACATCAACTGGATGCCTTAGGCGATGCAGGCAACATTCATTGTAATATTTTGCCTCTCGCTTTGTTTTTCAGTGTAAAACCGTTAGACATTAGAACTTATGCTGTGGTAAGTATAGTAGTGAAGGGAGAAATAGTAGGGAAGGGAGAAATGACGTTTGGGAAGCTAAGAATTGGATACAGGTTCGCAATATGGGACTGTAATGGGTATAACGTATACTGATTATCCACGCGGCCCACCACTTGTTGAGGTAACAGTGTTATTGCGATCAAAGGCAGACAAAGATAAGTCGGAGACCGAGAAAAGAATTAACAGTGTAACTCTCTTTACCAAGTCTGTTACTATCTTATTTTTGAAGCTGTAATGAGCGATCAGTCCTGCACGTCCTTTAACCGGTAACACCAAATTCTAGAAGTGTATTTTCTTTCCCATTATCACTTGTTGTATCATTGTCAGCTACAAACTGTATTTAGTAAAGTATATGAGCAGTGGTGAGTAAATGACTCCTCAAAACATTCATTCTTGCTGCCCCTCGAGCAGGGCAGTCGCCCCAGGTGCTGTGCGCTGTCTCCCAAGTTCACTGAGGTGCGTCGACAGCGTTGGGCTCGCAGCCAGCGGAAGAATAAGACCTCCAGTAATAACATTCAGTGTTTTTCAAGAGGAAGTGAAAACTTCACGCTTTCTTATTAGCTTGACTTTACCAACTGATAAGCTGATATGATGAGGATGTCTCATGAAGTGTTAGGAGTGAGGCGATCCAGCTGATATTAACGTTTTATGACTCATTTATCCTCCTGACCTTTTCATATACGGATACACCATTAATCACTGCTCGTTCTCCGCTCACACAGGACTCGGAGAACCGATGTTTGATCTCCACACTGTTCGACGTTAACCCAGATTCCACGGTGGAGGAGATGCAGGAGAAGGAGGAGATACGCATCCCGTGGGGCTGCGGCATCGTAGGCTACACCGCCCAGTCCGGCGCCATGGTCAACATCCCTGATGCTTACGAGGTGAGTAATGTGTACTGAGAGGCCGGGGTGAGCTGGGGTGGGTAAGGAATAACCGGGGTGATTCGGGGTGTGTAAGGAATACCATAGGTGAACAAGGGGTGGTTAAGGAATGACTGGGTGTTAGAGGAAAGGGAGAGATAACAAATAAAACAAATATAAACGAAGTTGAGAAGGAAGGGAGGAAAAAAAATGTGAGGAGAGGTGTACACGTGGTACCAGACAGATGTCCCATGTGTGATACTCGGAAACCCAGAGTTGGATCTGGCACCATCAGGTGAGGGAGGACCACGCCTGCACCCTCCTCTCCCACACGGGTATTTTTATGCCACATAGTCACGTTTATTGCGCGGGAATAAGGATTCATGAGGGTGATATACATGGCGACGATGAAAGAACACTGTATCTCTTAGAACCTGTACTTGAGGTGTACCAGGTATCTCGTAAAACACGTGGACAACTCATACATCCCTTAATACGATTGTGAAGCATTGACAATATTGTAGATTGTTTTTAAATCACCAGTTAGTATGCGGTGACTTGTCAGGTGGTTGATGATTAGGGTTGAATCACCGATAGTTGCTGTATATTTATTTGTGTCATTACTTGCTTGCAATCACCCATCGTTACGGTACGGTACGGTACAAGGAGAGTTCTACACTCGTGGAACCCCCGCTATCTTCAAATTTCTGAACTATCAAAGAGCTTTACAAATTTCTGCAATTTGTTGGTGCGGGTTAGCCCTAGCACAGCGGGCCAACATCGCCACCTGGACGTCAGATTTACACAATCTGTGGTTTTCAGGGAGATTTGGCCTCACACCAGCACTTACAACAGAGCCTCACACGTGTTGCGTGGCGGTGTGGCAGTCAGTTAAACCTGACTCACTCTAGCGGAGTCTACACACACCCAGGCAGACCCTCACTTACCCAAAGCAACTAGGAGGAAACCAAGACATGGTGTCTGAGTTTGGAAGTAAAGTTAGTAGAAGAGGTAAAACCTCTAACAAAATACGTGTCTTTATAGTTAAAAGAAATTATTATAATATATATATATATATATATATATATATATATATATATATATATATATATATATATTTATATATATACTAATTCGCTGTTTTCCGCGTTAGCGACGTAACGCCATGAACAAAGGCCAAATTCGCTCGAATCCCTTCTCTAGCTGTCAAGTGCGGTGCACAGAAATTACAACTCCCTAACTACTACTAGGTCTCAAAGACCTCTCTTTGGTTTACCCTGGCCCTTTCAATGCCTTGGTTCAGTCCATTGACAGAACTTTGTCCCCTGTATACCACATTGTTCCATTGCACGCTATCCCGTGTACGCCATTCACATTCCTGCATATTCAGGCCCCAGTCACTCAAAATCTTTTTCACTCCATCCTTCCATCTCCAATATGGTCTCCTCCTTTTCCTTGTTTCCTCCACGTCTAACACATATATATTCTTTGTCTACCTCTTCTCACTTATTCTCTTCATATGTCCAAACTGTTTCAGCACACCTTCAATTGTCTCAGCCACACTTTTCTTATTACCACACATCTCTCTTACCCTTTTTTGTTTACTTGATCAAACCACCTCATACCACATATTGTCCTTAACCATTTTATTTCCAACTCATCCAACCTCCTCCGCATTCCATATCTATAGCCCATGCATCGCATCCATATAATGTGAAAATTTAGCCTTGGCGAGGCTGTTATCTTTGGGAGATTAGTCTCGTCACAGAACTTACCATTTCAGAGGAGTTTCCATTACCCTGCTACTGGAACTAGTGCACCCTCGGGCTGCAGGAGCCTTTAGAAAGGTCATGGGTAACACCAGGACTTTTTCATAGAAATTGGTCGTGGGGTATTTATAAATAAATAAATGGAATTTCACATTATATCAAAGTAACTTTCCTGTGAGTGTTTTTACATTGTCTTCGGAAGGTTTCTTACTCAGCAAGACTGAAAAACAATGAAGGAAAACATCGCTCAGTACCAATAATATCGTATCAGAAAATTGAGTCAATACCAATTTGTCTCTCGTCTTACGGTTAAGAAAATTTATGACTAGAAGTCTCTTATTATCGTAAATCTGACAAAATCCAACTTTGTTGTAGACGCAGTCCACTTCATGGCTTTTTCCATATTTTTTTTATGTAACCTGATGATATGCTTTTAAGGAAAACCAACTAATTGGTTAATTGAAAACTGCCAGCCAGCATGAAATACCAAATGTTGCTAGACACCGCCATATGCCTTACTTTTCCTTACCGCTTGACAAAACCGTCACTCATAACCACATAAATAAACTGAATGATATATTACTCTCCTCATGTTGTATACTGCTGTTGTAGTAGGAGGATAAGTGATAATATATAACGAAGGATTTATCTGTAAACTAATGGGTGTGATGCTATGAATCCAAGGTTACGTGGGAAGGCATTCCGGTAATGGAGCGTCCACCCACTTGCTGGACAGCTTCAACATTTCACCTCTTAACTGATTAAACCTTCGTGACATATTTATCTAGCAGTGAGTTTTATTGATAAAAAAAGCGTTCATTTGCAATGAAAGGTTTGCATGTAAAACCGTAAGTGTGTTGTAAACCTTGGCAAAGATCACTTGTTCCAAAAAGAACTTGGCGAAGGTTGTGTGTACTGGGCACCACTAGTATTACATGTCCGGAGATTAACCTCAGTTACCTACCAGGCAGTGCGATAACCTTGGGTTTTCTTTGGCGACCTTTATCATCAGATTTGCCCGAGTGGTCCAACTGTTCAGTCAACCGCAGTATCAATAGAATGATACCTGTATATAGTAACGAAAATTAAAACATGCCGCAAGATATAGGTATGGATTGTCAAAAAGAAATAGCTTAAACAATGTAGGGATCATTGCATGGATGTAGAACAACTGTATAACATCCGTCCTTACATATTTTTTATGAGAGTTCTGAACTGTTGCTTGTATCGCTGGATGTCTTCAAGCTGCAGCCCAGTAAGGTATATCTGTGCAGAGCATGTAGTGTATGCATGACATGTACAGCTTATTGATGCCATTTACCACCAGTTCCAGGTACACAATGATATATTGTCAGGGAACTTGTGGGTAACCAAAGACTTGCAATTAGTTCACTCTGAGGTTCACTATCCACTAATACTGGGATATATTTTTGACTAAAAAATGTAACGTCACATTGATAGATAAATAGAAATATAAAGCTCACAGATATCGTATTTTATTTCTCTAGTGTGTTATATGTTCGGATAAAGGTAAAAGTGCAGTAATGAACTTCAGTGTGCAGATGGGCAGCAGTAGAGCCTATTATTAAGATTTAAGAGAAGAAAACCATAGAGATGAATTTTGTATGTAATTTTTTCATACTTCCATTCATACCTTATTTCTTTGTATCTTTGACATTCCAGCTTTACACCTAATTTCCTTTATTTTTGATATTAATAGATGAATATTATTATTGTTGTTCTTCATCTTTTTCTTTTTGTTACAAATGAATATAAAGAAATTCGAACAACAATAGACTAGTGGGTCCTTTCAAGGCAGTTTGTGATAGTGAGAGATATCAGAAACTCACAGATTATTGTGTTAAAAGTCATAGGGTATACAGATAAAGAGAATAACCTGTAAATTGTCAAATGTGACAATTGTCATTGTGACGTTAGAAAATAATGTAAGTCGTAGGCTTAAGGCGAGATATTTTAGCGTCTGTTCTTAAATGTATCTAAAGTAATGCTTTCAACCACTTTGTTTGAAAAATCACTCCATGATTAGTGATCCTGTTGAAAAAGTACTTTGCCTCATTCGAAATAAAACGCTTGCCCACGAGTTTGTACCCGTTACTGCGAGTGAAAGTAGACGAATCAGGTCTTAAATGGCTTTGTAGATCACGATTATCAAAGCCTTTGATACTCGTAAGTACTTTTGTTAGATTACACTTCTTAACCTCTTTTCTGAGCAAAATAGATTCAAGTCGTTTAATCGGCTCTCATTGGATTTACTTCTCAGCCCGGGAATCATCTTGCTAGCTCAGCACTGCACTTCTTCCGTTCTATCTCATGCCATATTTTAGGTAGTGTGACCAAAACTGTACACAATATTCAAGATGTGGATGAACCAATGAGCTGTAAAGGGTAAGGATCATTTCCCATTACTTTAATTCGAAGGCCCTGCCTGTGAATTCAAGAATTTTGTTAGCTCTTCCAGTGCCTCTGTGCACTGCTTGCTTGGTTTTAGGTCACTAGAGATTATTACGCCGAAGTTCTTTTCCTCATTTACCTGTTGCAGTTCAAAAAAATTCATACTGTAGCTTGCCTTTTCGTTTTTACTGCCGATATGTAAGACTTGGCACTGATCAATATCAGAATTTATTTACCACCTATGAGCCCCGTCCATCAGTTTGATGAAGTCATCTTTCATTTGTTGATCTATCTCCCAGCTTTGTATCATCAGTGAATTTTGATATCTTGCAATGCAGCCCACTATCAGTATCGTTGATATACATGAGAAAGAGAACCGGTCTCAAGATTGATCCTTGTGGCACACAGCTTATTACGTCCAACCATTCTATGGCCAGTCAATCAATTTCCTATCCAATGAAGTACAACCCCATCAATGCCATGTGACTTAATTTTTGATAGTAACCTTTGATGCGGAACCTTATTGAATGTTTTTTTCTAGAAAATCTAGATAGCTGTTATCATCTGCTTTACTTTCGTCAAACATGTTAATTATATCATTAAAGAAATCGTGCAGATTTGTCAGACAGTAGAATGCTGGGATATACAGTTGAATTGAGGCTCTTTGTAGGGGGGGAGGAAAACGTCTTTTGTTTAGGATCATTTTAGCCGAGACTGAAGCCTCTTTTACAATGACAGACTCCACTTGAATGGATTAGGGAAAGCCCGTATTGAAAGAGTGTCAGATGAGAATATTAGGCTCATTTTTCGATAGACGTAAACTAATTAGGTCCTCAGAACATAGGAAAAAGGAAAAAGGGATTCAGGATAAGAGGGAACATGGCAGGATAGGTAACATAGAAGCCAGAAACCTAACGAAGGATAGGAATTAGGAAAGTAAGGTACACTGCGGAATAGAACACCCAATGGTCAATTTTCAGGCAGTAGAGGTCATATCACAGGTGGCGGCGGGGGACAGGCCGGTCGGGTAAGGTTAGCAGCGACCAGGATGGGACAGTTCACGTCGAGGTTACGGACTGTGTTCACGTAGGCGAGCTCCCTACTTCCACTGCGGAACACATACATACCAACGAAAAAAAGTGTCAATCATGTATTAGAATATTCTATGTTAATGTGCGGAGTATACGTAACAATTTTTTCGGAGTTAGAGACAACCATACTGGAAGAAATGAGAGAATTAATATTTCGGAATCTTATTAGATTATTAGAAACATATTTCTTAGCCGAATACACCATTTCTGGGTACACTATATTTATCAGCGATAGGGGAAATAAAGTTGACGATGGTGTCTTGTTCGTTGTAAAATATTATAATCTAAATCCAGCGCTGAAAAAAGAAATGTTATTGTTAATAAGATCAGCATTTTTTTTTTCTTAGAAATCAAAGACACGTTTCAAAAGAAATTGACAGTAGGATTGGTTTATAGGCCCCCAGCACAGACACTAGCATAAATTAGGAATGTAAACTACTCAATCAAATTAGATTTTAACATACCATTACCTATGTGGGGAGAATCCTTTTCCAGTAGCTCGGGGCGTGGGCTCTACCTAAATCTGCTTGACAGGCCCTTATAAGATTAGTTGATAAACCTACGCGCGACGAGAATTTATTAGATTTACCTTTGACTACAAAGGAGGATCTCGTTAGCAGTTTTGAAGATGGAGAAAAGTGGAACATGTGGTCACCGGCGAAGTACTTTTAATTTTCAGCATTGCTGGTAAGGATGCGAGTCGTGAAAACATAACAGACTTTCGACTTGCAGATTTTAAGAATATTCGCATTGTTCTTGACAGACAACCTTTGGATGATATTATAAATGAAAGCGATATGGTCTTAGCTTGGGTGGAAGGAACATTTGTGCCAACGCGTAGTAGACGGTCGTCTTTCGAAGTGAAACCAAAATGTGTGTGTTGTCTGAGAAAGCAGCACATACGAAGCTCAAAGAACCCAATATTCAGCTTGATAGAGCAAATTATTTAAGTCTCCTTAGAGAAACTAAAAGACTTATACGTCCAAGTAAACGTCAGTATGAAGCGTATATTGTTGAAAATAGCCAAAGAAAACCGAAGGAGTTAGAAGCAAGAGAGTCATTACCCAGTCGATTGGTTTATTGATAACTGAAAATTGATTTGCTTCACGACAACGAAGCCCTGGCAGATTTTGAAAATGATTCTTTCGCATATGCATTTACAATTGAAGATGCTCTTCATGTTCCGAATCAAGATTAAATGCTGAGAAAGGAAAACAGTTTGCGACACGTGGACATAAGAGTTGAAGATATAGTATCAGGACCAAATGGAATGATAATAAATAAGGTATGAGGCCCAGATAAAGCTTGTCCGAGGAAAATGAAAGAGGTGGAAAATGAGATAGTTAAGCCCTTGACTGCTCTCTTCAATGAGTCATTTGCCCCGGGGAAAGTTCCAGAGGAATGGAAGCTTGCTAATGTAACACCCATTCTCAAAAAAGGTAATGAATCACTGCGAGGAAATTTTCGTCCAATCTTCTTATCGTCCGTAGTTGAAAAACATATGGAAAACATCATTCGGAATAAGACTGTAAATCATTTAGAGGACCATCACTTAATGAATGACTCTCAACATGGTCTTCGACAAAATCGTTTATGTCTGACAAATCTGCTTGATTTCTCGAATGATGTAATCAACATATATGGTGAAAATAAAGCAGTTGATGTCAGCTATCTAGGTTTTCAGAAAGCATTCGATAAAATTCCATATCAAAGATTAATAATTAAAGTTAAGTCACATGGTATAGTTGGAGTTGTATTTCGGTGGCTAGGAAATTGGTTAACTGGCCGTAAACAATGAGTAGTGATTAATGTTACAGCCTCTCAGTGGTTAAATGTAACAAGTGGTGTGCCATAGGATCAGTTTTGGGACCGGTTTTCTCTCATATATATCACTGATACTGATAATGGGATGCATTTTAATATACCGAAATTCGCAGATGATACTAAGTTGAGAAAGAAATTTACAACAGAAGTTGAACGTCTGCAGCTTCAGACGGACATAGACAAATTGATGGACTGGGCTCATAAATGGCACATGAATTTTAATATCGATAAGTGCAAAGTTTTACGTGTCTTATTAAAAATGAAAAGCAAGCTACAGTGAGAATTATTTTGAAATGCAAAAAGTGAATGAGGAAAAAGACCGGTGTAATTATCTAATGTGATCTAAAGCCAAGCACAGGAGCATTTAAAAAGGCAAATAAAGTTCTTGGATTTATAGGCAGGGCTATCGAATCTATGTCCAAGGAAATGATCCTTACCCTTCACAAGTCACCCATGCGTCCTCATCTTGAATACTGTGTTCAGTTTGGGGCACCCTGCTTGAGTAAACATAGACAGAATGAAGAGAGTAAAGAGATGAGCTAACAAGATTATTTCCGGACTGAGAAGGAGATCCTTTGAGAGCCGACTAAACGACCTAAATCTATTTAGTGTAGAAAAGAGATGGCTAAGGGGTGATCTATACAGGCATTCAAAAATTTCAAAGGCTTCGATGATCTCGATCAACAGCTACATCTACAGAGAAAATTTATAATATTTTGTCTTTAATATGTACCACACTGATCAGTGGTTTTCATATATCTTCCACGATCACACTCAGGTTTGAAGGGACCTAGTAGTCTGTTGCTGTTTAAATTTTTTATTTCTTAGAAAACCATGCTGAGAATCGTTTATGAAGTTGTGGTCCTCTAAATGGTTTACAATTCGTTTCGAATGATGGTTTCCATAAGTTTTCCGTCTACGGACGTTGAGCTGTTTGGACGGTAATTTCCGGGCAGTGACTTGTTACATTTTTTGAATATCGGTGTTACATTAGCAAACTTCCATTCATCTGGAACTTTTCCCGTTTCTAGCCGCTTTCATTATCCTCGATTACAACTTAACAGGGCCTGTTGTTTTATTTATTTCCTTCACGTTTATTGCTGAGAGTATATCATCAGCTTTATAACTGAAACAGGATCCGGAACATGGGTTGTGTCTTCGATCGTAATTACAGATGGAAAAATTCATTTAAGATTTTTTTCCATGCCTACCTTGTCTTGAACCAAGTCACCGTTTTCCATGATTAATGGACCAGTTGACTGGGTAATGACTCTCTTGCTTCTAAAATAAATATAAAACTCCCTTGGGTTTCTTTTTTTTTTCAGCAAAAGACGCTTCATTTTGACGTTTATTTTGTCGTATAACTTTTACTGTCTCTAAGGAAATTTACATAACTCTTATCATATTGGCTATTGGTTTCCTTGATTTTTTTTATGGTAGAGAAGAGGATGAGTGGTACCAGAGTAGGGCTACAAAGATGTTACCAAATTAAGAAGTGTAAGTTACAGGTAAAAGTTAGAGGCTTTAAATTCTCCCACTTTGGAAAAGAAAGCAATGACGGATGACCTGATCATAACGTTCAAGTTTTTAAAACAGGTCGATGGCGTGGACAGTGGACACTTCTTCGAGTGATTTAGGGATAGAGCAACCAGAGGACACAACACGAAATTAATAAGAAGCTTGTTAAAAGGATACTTTTTATGGTATATGAGTGGTGGAGAGATGGAATAGGATGACTGAAGACATGGTTAATGCAGAGAGCATACATAAAATTAAGATGTATGATAGTACTCATGAGTATAGGACTCCCTCCTCGTACAGTACAAATAGGTAATTACAAATCACACTGAAATTAAAATTAAGACAGTACATCTGATAGGGCAACAAAGACGGTAATTGAGATGAGACAGTTGATTACCGGGAGAGATTAAAAGCTATAAATTTGCACACCATGGAATAGAGGAGAAGGGGAGACTTGATTGCAGTCTTCAGGTTTCTATCTCATTTTCATAATGGCAACAGAAAACTGCTGATTGAAAGATACAAAGAAGGAAGAATCGCAGGGAATAGGAAGAAATTAATAGTTTGTTAGAAAAGCTGTAAAGAAGTTCTTGTACAGCATGAGAGTTCTAGAAGAGTGGAATAAGCTCTGAAAATGTTAATCGCGATACTAGTGGCTGGCCGGTAAGTTGGGTTCCTGGTTAAAGCTAGGTTGTTTTTATATATATAGTGAATCGGAACGATGTAGTATATTGGGGTCGACGTGTTGTCATTGGACTGAACCACGGCATAAGAAGCGTCTGGGGTAAACCATGGAAAAGTCTGTGAGGCCTGGTTGTGGATAGGGAGCTGTGGTTTCGGTGCATCACACATGACAGCCAGAGAATGGGTATGAACTGATGCGGCCTTTCTTTATTTGTTCTTGGCGGTCTCGCTAACGCGGAAAACGGCGATCAAGTGTATATATATATTCCGCTTTGTCATACAATCATGGATGATGGGATTTAATTCATGCCAGGGATACCTCCGTCGGATAACATCGATCATAGCATGCATAAAACAATTATTGTGAATTATGACAAGTCATTCACTATGTGTATTTACTTGTACTGGGTTCTTTTCCATACGGGATGTGAATTGCACATATGTTTGAGTGGATCTAATCAGAGGCATGAAACACATTCATAATGTTTTCTGACATCGTTTTTCAGATCGACTGGGGTTTGTATCATCCTTACAACCAGTTACACTACAAGATGTTATGCTAAATTATCGAATACTTAAGTTCTTGGAGGACTTCACCGTAATGCTTTTGCAAGTCCTGGTGTTTTGGTGTCACTCATATTAACTTCTCGTTACGTTTATGTCAGTTCGATTTTGAATATCTGTCTCCGTTGTATCTGATTAGTTGTAATTCCACTAGGCAATACTATCACCTTGGTGCAGGCACAGGCTAGCTCGCAGCTGTACCCGTATGACATCTGACTGAGACTGGAAAGTCGCAGTTCTATGGTCAAGGGCACAAGTTGACCGCAGCGTTTACAAACACATTGCGGCCACGTCTTCGCGGTGTTGCAACTTAGCGTCCTAGCGGTGATGTCTTGTAGCACGGCCCGGTTCGAACTTGCTACCTGCTGCCACACGAGTGTTGACCGTTGGATTGAGTGAGGGTGTGCAGAACCAACGATGCTCTAGGTGTTCCGGGCTTGATTTAGGTCCCACCTCGGCGATACGACCGAGGTGGGGCCTCAATTAAGCCTGGTGGATGGAGGTCGTGCAGTAGCTCGTTCGTTCGAGTTGATGGGTTCGCTTGGATTATGGCGCTACACTAACGGCGTCAGTGGCAGGTCGTAGGGCAGCAGCGTTGTGAATGTTTTGAGACGGTTATCTTGGCCACGGTTCAATTTCAGTCCTATTCTCTGCCGCAGTCTTAAGTCTATGCAGACGATAATCCTTCTGTTACGCGGTGTGCTGGCCCCTCCGGCTTCCAGAAATTTATGTAAGCGAGTGATGGCGATACCTCCTCGTCTTTAACATGGCGTATGTCGTCTGCTCACCACATCTTATTTCGGCTGAAGTTGTACTCTCTGTGTTGCTTCCGGTCCAGCGTCAGTCCATTCGTAAATAGGCAGATGGGTGTTGCTCTCCAGAAAGGAGAGAAGATAACTGGCTCCCTTGTGTAGCTGCTCCTGAAACGTACACGTCTTGCAATGAGCTATGTTCAGAGTCTACTGACTACAGCTTCTTGGCGGCTTTTCGAATTCTTGGGCACTGACGTATCCCCTCTGATTGGTCCGGGCACTCTGACGTCACTATATGCCTTTGTCCTCAAAGGCACTAAAAATTCCTCCGCGGACGGTGGGTTGGCATTGGTACTACGAAGATATTTCACTGAGCATCATTATACACGTATGTGTATAGATATAGGTCTTTGCTAAAAATCACTAGTGACTCTTGTTTACCAATAGAATAAGACAGTAGCACTCATACTTCACACGCGATAGTAATTACAGTAACCAACATTGCTTAACAGCAATTTGAGTTAGAAACAGCCCCGTTGTGCTCTTTACAAAATAGTGTGTGGTAAATATTAATTGCTGGGGATAATCACATGGCAGATACCTTTGCTGCTGCAAACCCCGTTAATGGGGCTCCTGCAGCGTCCATCGCATGGTGAATGGGTGTGTAGTATATTTTTTTGGGCAGATAGAGTGTTGGGCAGTTGAGTAGTTTAATGTCATCAGGATGGACGTTACATTTTGGACATGAGGGGTCCTGTTATATGTTGATTTAATGCTTCGAACGTTGAAGAGGTGGTTAGTGTCCTGAGCATAGACTTGCAAGGGTGACTAGTGTTTGTTTGGTGAAAGCAGTTTTAGGTGGGTGTCTTTCTGGTGGCGTAGAGGTAAAGATTGGATTAGGGGGACATTTGTGTAGTTTGTCGGGTCATTTTGGTGTGAATTTGAAAGTCACTGAAGTGTTTCCTGGGGAATGTAAATACATGTTACCAAAGTGTGAGGCTGGGGTGAGCTTTTTTATTCCCTGTGGAAGGTTTGTGGGTGGTTAGGAAGCTGTTCACATGGGAGATGGAGAGAGCGATGCTGTTGCACAGAATTGCTTGCCAGTTGTGTTGAGATGGAATTACACTAGAAGTGTTTTTACTTTGTTGAGCGGCTGTTGAATATGTGGGAATGCTAATCAGCCGGTGATTGTTCTCAGTGCTCTGTTTTGGATGATATGTAGTTTTGCTTACTTTTAAAACAGTGGATAACGAAGCAAATGATGTAAAGTTTAGGGTTTAATTAATATTTGTTATTTGTTTATGTAGGATACTGAGGAATTCTTTTTCTTGCCCGAATCCGTTAAAAGTAAGTGTTCTAAGGGCATATAGTTTGTTTACAGACTTTGTGTTTGATGTTTGCAGTGTGGGGTTTAATGTCATGTATTTTTATGTTGCTAGTATGTTTATATTGCCTAGCAGGGTTATGTTGCCTAGTATGGTTTGCGTTTTGTTGAGTGGAAGTAGTTTATCATTCAGGTGATGTAAGGGGTGTAGGTTAGATTATTTTCTGTCATTGGTTAAGAGGGTGACTGAGGACATCTGTGGATGCGGATATTTGATGTGTAAAATCCATTGATATAATTTCTTGGTGCACCGTGTATCTTTACTGTTGCTTGTGCTGAGCTAGGATACTATGCGGTAACTGTAATCCTCTGCATGTGTGAGGACGTTCACATAGGTTCGTGGGGAGCTGAAAGAAGTCATCTTGGAAGGGATTAAGAGAGTTGGCAAAAACAACTCTCCGGGCGAGTCCACTCTAGAGTTTGTTTGAGAGCTTTAGAGCTGTGGCCACTGTGGATGACTGGCCTGGCGGCCGGCTGTTAAGTTGGTCAACCACTTTTTGTCATTTTTATGGAGGGTAGTGTGAACTGTCTTATGTGTGAGACTATATTAGGGGATGGTGTCGAATGCTTTGATGATGCCTGTTAGCACTCTTAGCATGGGGAGAGGGGATAGTGGTTGGTTGAAGCCATCCACAATGTGCTGTGTGAAGTGTGTATGTACTGTGGTAATGGAGTGTTTTGTTCTGAAGCTTTCCGTGCTGGGTGGGTGAGAGTGGGACATTTTTGTTAATTCTGTTGTGAAACAGTTTTGTAAGGAGTTTGGGTGTTGATGATAACAGAGATGTGGGTCGGTAAGAATTAAGGAGTTAGGGTGACTTAGAGTGTTTTAAGATAGGTGTTATGTTAGCTGGTTTCCAGCTGATTTTTTTTTTGTGCGTGTGTATCCGATAGTTAATACAAAGGAATATAAATGAATTCAAACAGCAACACGCCACTGGGTTCCTTCGAGGCTGTTTGTGGTAGTGGAAGAGATGCGAAAATCATAGATCAGTGTGATAAGTGGAGAAATACGTACTTATTGAAAATATAAAAAGATATTATGAAATTCATTTGACATCTGTGAGCCCAGCTGATCAGCTTTTCTGTGTCCTTCGGATACTGCAGACGTTCAATTTCTGTTGTAGATTTATTTCCCAACTTAGTAGCGTCTGCGAATTTCGACATCTTTTACAATGCAGCCCATTATCGTTATCATTACTATACATGAGAAATAGAACCGATCTCAAGACTGATCCTTGTGGTACACCACTTGTTACGTTTTAACCATTCTGAGGCTTGACTAATAATCACATCTCCTTGTTTATAGCCAGTTAACCAGTTATCCTAACCACCGAAGTAAAACCCTATCTTAACCATGTGGCTTAGTAACCTCTGATGTGGAACTTTATCGAATTTTGAAAATTTAGATGTCATTTACATCAGCTGCTTTACTTTTATCATATATGCTGATTATAACATTAAAGGAATCAAGCAGATTAGTCAGACCAGCAATTTCGTCTAAAACCTTCCTGAGAGTCATTTATTAAGAGGTGGTCCTCTAAATGCCTTACAATCTTATCACGATTAATGGTTTCCGTAAGTTTACCAACTCAAGACGTTAAGACGATTGTACGATAATTGCCGGGCAATGATTTATTGCCTTTTTTTGAAACTGGCTTATATTAGCAAAAAGATGTAACACTGGACCATTGTTGGGCCGAAATATTGCATGTGGAAGCGTGTTATGTTGTCAGGGCCTATTGCAAGGAAATTCTTTAGGTTTTATCATGAAGTTCAGGAGGAATGTAGGTAGGGTGAGGAAGCATTTGTCAAAGTGGATTTTGTGTTGTTTTTCCGTGATTGTCTTGTTGAGGGATAAGGTAGGTTTGTTGCTGATATTTGAGAAATGTTTCAATGTTAGGAGTACTGTGTGCGTCAGGGCTAGGGTGGTGTGGGAAGTGTGAACTTTCTTGATTGTTCACCAGTGTCGGGTGCTATTGATTTTTTTGTTCTTGATGTTGAGGTAAGGATGCAAGTTGGTTGTTTGTTTTTCAGTTATTCGTTTTTTTTTTTGAGTTGTTTAGAATTTGGTTTTGTTTTGTTATTTGTGCTGATGGTGAGTGATGTTGCCTTACTGTTTCTTTCTTTGATGAGTTTTTCTCAGTAATGGAGAGAAGTTTGGAATGTATTGCCTTCTGTGTTTGTATGTTATATACATTTCGTTGGCGCTGTCAGTTATAATGTTGAAATGAGAGATAGCATATCTGTAGGAATGGGATGTTGTCTGGTGAAGTCCTGAATTCCATGCTTTGGATAAATGCGAGTTAATCTGCTTTTATGTGATTATAGATATTTTTCTTGTTGCTTGGTTGAGTTAGGTTGGTTAAGTGGAGTGTAGCCAAAATGGGCAGGTGTAGTGTTTGGTCTTTTTATGCATTGTTGGTGCGGAGAAGGTAATGTATGGAGAGGTCATGTGTTTTTTATATAAATTTCTTCGTCCGTTCTTGGCGCTTCCGCATTAACGCAGGAAACGGCGATCAAGTATGAAAAGAGAGTATATATATATATATATATATATATATATATATATATATATATATATATATACACACACACACATATTTCGCATTTGATTGCCGTTTCTCTCGTTAGCGAGGTAGCGCCAGGAACAGACGAAGGAAGGCCGCATTTGCTCACATCCACACCTTTGCTGTCAAATGCAGTGCATCGAAACCACAGCTCCCTGTCCACATCCAGGCCTCACAGACCTTTCCGTGGTTTCCCCTAGCAGCTTTAAATAGTTGGGATCAGGCCATTGACGGCACGCCGACCCTTATATACCCCATCGTTGCAGTTCATACTATCCCGTCTACGCCTTTCATCCTCCTGCATGTTCCAGGCCCCGATCACTCAAAATATTTTTTTACTTCACCTTTGTATCTCCAAGTTGGTTTTCCGCTTCTCCTTGTTCCCTTCACCTCTGATACATATATCCTCTTTGTCAACCTTTCCTTACTCATTCGTTCCATATACTCAAACCATTTCAACACAAACTCTTCTGCTCTCTTAACCACACTTTTTATTACCACACATCTGTCTTACTCTTTTATTACTCGATCAAACCATCTCACACTACATATTGTGCTTAAGCATTAAGCATTTCATTTCCAACACATTCACCCTCCTCCGTACAACTCTATCTATAGCCCATGCCTCGCAACCATATACTATTATTGGAACTACTATTCCTTCAAACATGCCCATTTTTACCCTGCCAGATAACAGTCTCTCCTTCCACACATTCCTCAGTGCTATCAAAATTATATATATATATATATATATATATATATATATATATATATATATA